>JADBJO010004937.1:97500-102500 GCA_016801955.1 Conus betulinus
GCTAAATCGTACGGTAATGTATGTCTTTAAAGTGTGTTATAATGTGTTGTATATATAGTATTACATTGTACTGTACTGCATGGCGTTGTGTTCGTATTGCATTATATTGTGCTGTACTATAACTGCGTTTTACAGCATCAATATTTGCCTATTATTGTATTGCAGATCTATTGGCTTGTATTGTATTGTAGTGCAGTGTCTTTCATTGCACTTGCAGTCCATTGTTGTGTAGTCTATTGTTTGTTATCGTATTGTAATATATCATAATGGCGCCGTGTTGCGTTGTGGTGGGTGGTCTTTTTGTTCGGCGTTGTGTTTTAATCCATTGCGCAGAGTCGTGCTGCACAGTACAGTTCGTGTGTGATCGCAATGCATTGCATGACTTTCTATTGATCCTGAATTGCCACAGTGACGTTTCTGTTACATCGCACCCCTTCATGTTTATCCACGATTGTCGGGTGTGAAATTTGGGCACACGCCAAACCAGCTAGTCTTGCCATTAACGGTTTGCCAACAAACATAGGAAGCCAGAAATCAGGAGAAAATGAAACTGGAGTGGGGAAAAGAACAGCGGGCACGACAAACAAAGCCTGGGAACACAGGATGAATAACCCTCTTCAGTGACCAAATACCGCGCAGCATAAAAAAAGATATCGTTTGTACACCCCCCCCACCACCCCCCCACCCCCCGCTTCCCCTCCATTTCCACAATTCATCTGATTTTCGTGGTCTTTTAAACAGACCCAGGGCCATTGTAAATAGATCTGAGAGTATAAACGCTTACAGCCAATCAAGATAATCTACCAACAGGCACGGTCTTTTGCCAGGGTTAGAACTTTCTGCTCATTTTCGACGCCTATACCGACTTCCACCGCTTTCTCTGTAGCTAATTTGTGCACTTCAAAGTTAGGACATGCAATTCCGGTCGATCAAAAGTGCTGTGTTCTGTACTAATGTGCAATAGTGTTTTATTGACTAAAATCGTAATAACCCTCCACCCCCACCCCTTATCCCCCACCCCTGCCCAACAAAAGACAATCTGAAAGGAGTTTTGACTCTTTCGCTCGTCTTCTTTCCATCAATAGATGATGATCTTCTCTTACAGGTAAATACTGCCGGTTTTTTTTTTTTTTTTTTTTTTTTTTTCCCACTGTTATCTTTGACAGAGCAGAGAAGAACATGGCACAGATGGATGTATTCCTCCCCACAAGATCTGAAGCTAACAATCATAGCACTCACCGTGGAAGAAGGAGAACAGCCAAAAACTGAAGAAGACGGTGCCGGGTAACAGTAGTGATTTTCTGCTTCCCGTGAGAGGAACACTAAAGATGGCGCGTGAAGAAAGAATATGGCTGCAACTTACACCATGGTCTTAGCTGTATTTAATGGCACGGTTATCTTAGTGCGTCCACTCGGGTTCAAACGACTCAGCTTTCGTAGATGGAAAATCGTTGCACAACACCCACAGTCTTCAAGAAAAAAACTGCAAACAAACAATACACAAAAAAAAAGAAGAAAAAAACTTAAACAAAAAAATCGACGTTAATTATTATGCATTAAGCATCACTCGTGCTGTTCGATCTTCTTTTCCTCCAACAGCAGAGAGTGGTGAAATGTTTATCTGAACTACACACTCCGATCGCGCGCGTGCAGCTACTGGGTAAATAGAAACAGCTGTTGCGTACGTACATGAGGCGCGCTGTTGCCAGCATGTGGCGAGATCTCGTCAGAACGTGTTTGACACGACAGTAGGATGTTGGTTATTCAGTGTCGCAAGCAAGGGGAAAAAATCTCAACTTCGGGGAGAGAGAGAGAGAGAGAGAGAGAGAGAAATGAAATGAAAATGAAATGAAATTTATTCAGATAGGCCACAGCCCCTTCTGAAGGGGGATTACTTTCAATACCTTACATGGCGATTACAACAACAGCAACAAATAATGCATAAAAATGATACAAAAACATTAACGCGTTGAGTACAATCTGTCGTACAAGTGCACGAGGAACAGTTTAGTAACTCAGAAACTAACTTCGACTTGGATGGCAAATCCATATAACATCGACATATCAATACATTTATTAGCTGAGCACAACAGATCGCCTCTTAAGGCTCTATACAATATATGCACAAATTCCTCACAATACTTTTATTTCTGTTCGTCATTAGTAGACTCATACGGAATTGACATGGGTTTGCACGATATTTAATTGGAATAAATTCCTGCCGTAGATCACTGAGAGCAGAGCAGAGGAAACAAAAGTGTAGTTCGTCATCGTTTACCTTTTGACATAGTGGGCATACAAAACTGTCATCCTGAACTCCATCATACCTTTTACGATGCACTGCTAAATCCGAAACCCCAAATCTGAACTTTGTCATGTAATTCTTAATATGTCTGTCAATATCGAGTGAAAGATACATTTCACAATTATTAAACGACTTAGATGTTCTGTACCATGAAAACCTAACACTTTCTTGAATATGTTCATGCCAGTTTTGCCATCTGTTATCAATGAGTCTTTGACGAAATACTTGCAAAAAATATTTCACATTTTCCACACCCTGGTTCAGCCATACAAATCCAAAACCATTTAGAAATAGTATCTTACGAACACCTGACGCCCACGTGGATTTACCACGTGAATCTAACCAGAATAACATTTTGTAAGCCTTCAATGGTAACCTATTATCATTCATCCGTGATATCTTTAGCCAGTATCTGATACACTGCACACGTGAATTTATGTAAATAGGATGACGTCCAGTATCTCCATAAACTAAATCGTTAGGTGTTTTTACGTGGACGCCTAAAAACTTTTTAGAGCATACAAATGAACCTTTTCAATATGGACAGCAGCAGCATCCAATCCCCACAATTCAGCACCATAGAGAGCAATGGGTTGCACCTGAGTATCAAATATCTTTAACAATACTTTAAGTGAATTATTCTGAAGTACGTACAATCTTTGCAGAACGCACAAAAGAGCATTTCTTGCCCTGCTTGCAAGATCTGTACAAGCAGCACAAAACTAAGCCAGGTTGAAAAATAAATACCAAGATATTTATAACAATTAACAACAACCATTTGGTCCCCATTAAAAAGACCATCTCTCTCTCTTGCTGCAAGGAAACCCCCTTTTCTAAATACAACGATTTTGCTCTTTTTCATATTTACCTTAAGTTGAAGGCTTGATGCTGCATTACACAAATTGTTCAACTGGGTCTGAAGGCCCTGGGGTTTCTGACAACAAAGCTATATCATCTGCCCAGTAGCAAAATAAATAATTCAGCTACATCTGGAGACAGGGTTGCTCCATGCCTTCCTTTCTGTATTATTTCTTGTGCCATTCGTAATAATAAATAAAAACAAAACAGGGCTACACGCATCTCCTTGCTTTACACACTTTTTGTACAAACTATGTAATTTGTAAAATTTCCACCACACCTGACCTTTGCTTTCACACAATCATACATGCTCTTAATACAAACGATGCATCTTACCCTTTATCCCATTCTTTTGAAGTATTGGCCAAAGCAATTTTCTAGACACTGAATCGAATGCCTTTTCGAAGTCGATAAAGGCTACGTACAATTTGCGATTCCATGAAAACTGTTTCTGTATAATTGCCAAAAGGGTAAACATTTGATCGATAGTTGAATAACCTTTCTTAAAACCCGCTTGCCACTCACCCGTGCTATTATTAAGCTCCACCCACTTTTGCAGTCTACTGTTTATTATAGAGCTATATATTTTGCTACTTATATCACTAAGTGATATGCCCCTATAATTGTTTGGATCATTGACTTCACCTTTCTTGAATAAAGGCAGTATAATTGATCCTGTCCAGTTATCAGGAAATACCCCTTTGTCAAAAAGTGCATTAAAAAAATCTGACGAAGAAATCAATTACGGCGTTTCCATCATTTTTATATAATTCTCCAACTATACCATCAGGGCCTGCAGCTTTTCTGTTCTTGAGTTTTTTAATTGCAGAGATTACTTCTATTCTAGAGATCGGGCAATCGAGGAAACTTGCATCGCTACTGATATCGAGAAAAGTACCTTCTTCATCTATTTCTTCTCTGCGTCTTCTTCAAATCTTCTTCGAGAAGTTCTTTGAAATGCTGATACCAATCGTTTACAGATATATTGTTACAAGTATTATTATGTCTAACTGATATTTTGCGCAAATGCTTCCAGAACTCTTGCTGATTTTTTGATTGAGTTAACTAAACTGCATAATAAAGTGGGAATTATACTCATTCTCTTTCCTCTTTAAAAGATTCTTATACTCTCTTCGAGCTTTACAATAAACGTCTCTGTCTTTATCGTCTAACGTCCTTCTAGATATTCTAAGGAGTTGTTTCACGTCTTTTTTGGTTCTATGACATTCATGATCAAACCAGTCATCCTTCTGAATATCATTTAATCTTATTTGTTTCCTCATGCATTCTGCCTGTTCTTTTATACAAGCATTAAATATATTTAAAGCAGTGTTAACATCATCATCGATCAAGTTGACAGCTTCCTCCAGTATTAATAATACATGCTGACTATTTATTAGATTATGAAAAATATTAGCATATTCATCCTGCCATTTATACACATCAAGAAGCTGTGTGTTGCACTTTACGCCTTTTTCATTTCTTACTTCAGGGAGTAAGTTAATATTGAAAACTAGAGGTAGATGGTCAGACTCAATACGCTCATTCACACAGAGGTTGCATGATAGATTAATAACAGTAAACATGTCATAGGAAGCTATGAAATAATCATTCACACTGTTCCCTGTCTCTGAAATATATGTGAAACAACCTTGACGGTCACCGTCACACACACCATTTAAAATGCATAGATCTAACGCGGTACACATGTTTAATAACAGCTTGCCATACCTGTTCAGTGTATTGTCTTCAGAACATCTGTTAACAGGGGTCCATTGTGTAAACTGAAAGTACATTTTTCTACTGGAAATTCTTGACAAATGTTAGAAATTCTACC
>JADBJO010004937.1:107500-110000 GCA_016801955.1 Conus betulinus
GGATTTAGTTTAAATTCCTTTTAAAATTTGTATAAATTCCCGCCCGAAGTCTCTTCAGACTTGAAAACTGGCATATTAAGCGCAAACTGGACTCCACATTTTTACGAATGTCTGTTCGATGGAAACTTGCAGAAAGTGTGTCCGTCCGCCTGCCGATTCACTGTTGCATTAGTCTTCAGCACAGCATGGGTACCGACTTGTCCAGCGTGTGTAAGTTGGCTGCACACCAACAATCAATGCGCCAAGGCCTTGCTTAAGGAGTCGAGTATTTATAGATTAGCGCAATTGATTTGTCTTGAGAATGTTATTGTGTCTGAAAGTTGATTCTCCACGGTGTTCTGTTTGTTGCTTGCTTGCTTGCTTGTTTGTTTGTTTGTTTGTTTGTTTTTATAGACTGGCGAAATCACTTTGTTTTGAGTATTTTGCATTGTGTCTCAAAGTTGATTCTCCTCGTTTTCTTGCATATGGCCATCAAGGTACAAGCCAGGTGGTTGCAAGCAGACAGATTAAAATCAAAGGAATGTGACTCTCTAGGGTCATCCAGCTGGCGCAAAGATGGGGTCACGGGTGAGTGCAAAGGCCTGAAATGTGACGTCAACTAAGTGGAGGGTCATGTATATAAATATTGTACGTGAATTCATCGGTAGAAATCCCCTAAAACAAGGGAAATAAGTGGTGGTGGTGGTGGTGGGGGGGGGGGGGGGGGGCGTTCTTTTGGTGAATTATCAGTTTGACATTAAATGCTAGCTCGAATTCATGGTAGGCCTAAAAGCGCTTACATGGGTTAAATAGTGTTTCATATGCACATTGCGAATTGAGGCGTGTGGCGAGTTCTGTGTAACGGAACCCTGAGCGGTCAGACACAGCCACTGAGCTAAATGGGGGCAACATGACCAGTGACGTCACGGTTTCCCGTCAATGGCGAGGGATTTGAGGTCTTTTGGCGGAAGAAGTCTTCTATTGACGGCGTGTGTGGTGTGTGTGTGTGTGTGTGTGTGTGTGTGTGTACGCGCGAGCGCGCGCGCGTGGGTATCTGTGTGTGCACGCGCGTGTGTGTGTGTGTGTGTGTGTGTGTGTGTGTGTGTGTGAGGGGGGTAAATGTTCCCTCGCAAAATAGATATAATCCGATTCAACAACTTGCACGCGCACGTCCAGAGACAGAACGCACAGTGCAAACACATGCATGCACATTCCGAAACACACACACATAGCAAAAAAAAAAAAAAAGGGGGGGGGTGGGGAAGAGACCGACAGACACAGAGAGAGAATCAGTACACATACAGTTTTTACAAAGTTCACTGTTTGAGGCTTCTGGCGACATCATCTCTTCTCTGTTCGCCCTTCCCTCCTCCTTCGTCCAATTCCACTCCCCCCCCCCCCCCCCCCCTTACACACCACACTCCCTCTTTCACCCCTCTCCAGCCACTGCACATCTGCTTTGGCGTTTTGTCCTTGTTCTATTTCCGGTAATGTATTGATTCTTACTCTGATGTCGTCTGCACTTACTATATTTACAGCTGTCTGTCTTACTCTCTCTCCCTCCCACCCCACTGTGTCTCTGTCTACCTCTCATATATATATATATATATATAGAGAGAGAGAGAGAGAGAGAAATGCACACACGTCAACGCGAACAGCGAAAGCAGAGAGAAAGAATCCACACGCATGTAGTATATCTTACAAACATTTCGGGGTTTTCTGCTGACATCTCTCTCTCTCTATCTATCTATCTATCTATCTATCTATATATATATATATATATATATATATACACACATATATATATAATGCTGAACAAAAAGTAGTGGGGGAAAACAACTGCAGACTATATCAATTCTTCGATCATGATAGTAATGACTTGGCAAAAATATGAACTTAAAAAAAAAAAAAAATGAAGAAAATGTGGGAAACGTATTATAAAAAAAAAATTAGAACCCTTCATTAGCTGCCTGAGAGAGCTATCGTAATACCTCTCAAAGGAGGATCTATTTGTATTGCCTGCTCCTAGGCCTTTCTGTTTGTATTGCCTGCTCCTAGGCCTTTGTATTGCCTGCTTCTAGGCCTTTCTATTTGTATTGCCTGCTCCTAGGCCTTTCTGTTTGTATTGCCTGCTCCTAGGCCTTTGTATTGCCTGCTCCTAGGCCTTTCTATTTGTATTGCCTGCTCCTAGGCCTTTCTATTTGTATTGCCTGCTCCTAGGCTTTGTATTGCCTGCTCCTAGGCCTTTACGTCCGCTGAGTCGGGCGCATCAGAAAGACACGGCTGATAGTGGTTGCGCTCCTGGTGTCAAATAGAGACACACCACAGTTCATAATTCTGTGGTGTTCTCACCACCAAGGGTTCAAAAAGAATCCAACAGCACCCCCAAAGCAGCCAGCGAAGGATAGTAAATAGAATAAAATGAAAGTGCGGAAAGGAAAAAAGTTGCTGAAATTCTAAAAGCATAATGCAAACAATATAACATGTAAGGGACATCTCTTTAGCCTATGCTTTAGGATCA
>JADBJO010004937.1:115000-125000 GCA_016801955.1 Conus betulinus
AGGCCCAGTTCTTTTGTCACGTTCGGCCAAATCAAGAGACACGATAAACTTTTATTATGGTAATCTGCGCTGATCCATTCTTCTTAATTTCAACCAAAACCTGACACGTGTTACAACAGAATCTGTGTCAATAGAGTACCTGTTTGTTTCTCTTCCATTCACCAGATCAGCAGCTGTTCGTAAGTCGACGCCCAAGAATCGTTTGAGCTCAAAGAAGTTAGTGTACTTCTTCGCAATGTAATGCTGCATTATCCAGTTCCCAGGGTTCCGCGCCGTACGGAATCATTGACTATATTTATGAGTGAAATGATTAAAAACAAAAAAGTTCAGAGAACAATTTCTTTTAATTATAGAGTTTGCAATATACATAATAGAGCAATTTTGGCTCGACTACAAAGGCTATTGCACGTGTGACCCCATACATGGCTGCGCACACTCGCGAAATGTAGAACAAGCGTGTGTGTGTGTGTGTGTGTGTGTGTGTGTGTGTGTGTGTGTGTGTGTGTGTGTGTGTGTGTGTGTGTGTGTGTGTGTGTGTGTACGCCTACGAAGAGTGTGCTACATTGCTCTGCTTCTTCTGGAGTCTCCCAGCTTGAAGCACTGTAAATAGCATGAACAAAATCAGCCATCTCGTAGATTACAAGCTGGTTGCTTTTGTTGATGCTGTGTTTTTAATTCCAAGAGATAGACAAGCCAGCACCCATCCCCTGAACTCACTGAAAAAATAACACTGATGACCAAGAGAAATCTCACAAGAAAAATTCTTGTAAGTATCGCCGAACTTGTTAGAGCTCGTGTGTCTTATTTTTGAGACTTTTTTTGGTTATTACTCATAAAAGTGATTACGTCGTTTGTTTGTTTGTTTGTTTTTTTTTTAATTTTCTTGGTATTATACACAACAGTCTTTCAGACTTTATCCTTTTTTTTTTTTTTTAAATTTTGAATGTAGAATTGCTTCATTATTTTGTTTTGTGTCCTATTGTTTTCTGTTTCAAAATAAGTTTCAACAGCTTGCTTAATATTATCTTTGACGCCAGTTAGCTTCAAAAATTTTTGTTTGTCCCTTTCATGTTTGGAATTATGCTTGGGGGCGATGGGCATACACACACACACACACACACACACACACACACACACACCATTCCTCTCTCTCTCTCTGGACCTCTCTCCTCTCTCTCTCTCTCTCTCCTCTCTCTGATCGATCTAGCTATCTATCGATCTATCTAGAAATCTATCCATCTACCTACCTCTCCATCTATCTATCTATTTATTTATTTACCTATTTATCTATCTTTCAATCTGTTTGTCTGTCTGTCTACTCATCTGTCTGTCTGTATGTCTGTCTGTCTTCTACACACACACACACACACACACACGAACTAGAACAAGAACAATATTCATTCCTTTTGCTCCTTTTGGGGTCTGGAGGAAGGGTGAGTTTAAAGCAATAACAGGACAAGGAAAACAAAGAAGCCAAAATAAAACAAATTGCTAGTCAACGCTGACATACAGCAACAATTTACGACACTGGAGATAATCTAATATACTTTGACAACAGAAGCATCTGTTTTCGATTTGTAAAAGGCCTCGTTTGACAAAAATTATAGACAGATTTAGGGGGAGAGAAATCGTTTTAGCAAATACGTGTTGCGCAAAGTAAGTTATGTGAACATTCCATGATAATGTTTGAAGAAATGTGACATTTATTACATAACCGTTCTTCTTTTGGAAGAGCAAATTGACGATCTACTTCCACTGGTAATGTATGGTTAGAGCATCTAAATTTGATAGGAGGGAAAATAATCTGGTAAGCTAGAGAAACATATTTCTCCTCCTTGAAATCAGATTTATAAAAATATGTAGAAAAAAGCAACATTTACCGCTACTTTCAATGTCATGTTGCTAGGTTTGACAAAACATTTCAAACTATTTTTGACATTCCTACATAATGTATTGACCTCTGTAAAAGATTAATTGCTCCAAACACAGTCAAAAAGCAGATTTTACAGGTATGTTTTTAATGCACGTTAACCAGGGGAAATACAGTTACTGCGCCATTGTGCAAATGTACAAACATGAAAGAATAGAACCTAACGACACATATTTCCAACAGCAATTTGAGCCAAACTTGCCCCAAATCGAATCATTCGGACATAGACAGTAATTGATCAAGAGTAACGTCCTGTTTTACCATAATTCATGTTTGTTATTTCTATTTCACATGTTTTGAAGCGAAATGTATATTCCCAAACTTTTAGCTGAAATTTATGAAAAAAAATATCGCATCTCCATATTTCACAACCATATAATAATACTGGAACACTCATTTGATAAAATAAATGTAAAAAAAAATAATATGAATAGGAAATTCCTTGTTTTTGCTTTTTGTATCAATTTAAAGATGGCTAATGACGCTTTATCAAAAGTGTTTTTGGTTACATTTAGCAAAAGAACCCATTCGATTACAATTTACCCCTAAATATTGAAGCAGGTGACAACATCAACTTTGTCATTTCCATAAGGAAATGTGTCCTGTTTATTCAGCCTCACACTGTTAAATATCATTGTTTTAGGGTTTAGCAGCATTAACTGTCAGCTTCCACTTATTACAATATAATGCCAAGAAATCTAGTGCTTTTTGCCATTCTTCTTTTCGTCTGAAAATATAATTGTGTCATGTGCGTATAACAAGACAAGAAGTTTGACACGATTCGTTGTATCAATATCCCAATAAAGCCTAATTTCTAATGGTGGACACCCATTGTCTTTCAGATAGCCTTCAAGATCATTCAAATACAAAGTAAATAATACAGGAGAAAAGATTCTCAACTTGACGAACACACACACACACACACCACACACACACACACACACACACACACACACACACACACGCACACCACCACGCACACGCGCGTACAAATACACGCACGTACGTACGTACGCACGCACGCACACACACACGCACACACACACACACACACACACACACACACACACACACACACACACACACACACACACACACACACACACAGCACGCACGCACGCACGCAAAACACACACACACACACACACACACACACACACACACACACACACACACACACACACACACACACACACACAGGCACGCACGCACACACACACACACACACACACACACATACACACACACACGCACGCACGCACGCACACACACACACACACACACACACACACACACACACACACACACACACACACACACACACATACACACACACACACATACACAAGTGCACGCGCTGTACATTGCATAGTGTGTGCGTGCGTGCGTGCTGTTGTGTGTGTGTGTGTGTGTGTGTGTGTGTGTGTGTGTGTGTGTGTGTGTGTGCCAGGGAGAGAGAGAGAGAGAGAGAGAGAGAGAGAGAGAGAGAGAGAGAGAGAGAGAGAGAGAGAGGAGAGAGAGAGAGAGGAACACGTTACATTCTGTTACACCCTACCCTAGTACGTGTGTTTCTTCTATGGCATGTTTGCAAACATTTTTACAGCAAGATGCCACACTGTTACGGAAGCAATAAACAATAAGGTGGAAAACATTTTTTTCCACTCGTTGTTTTACTATACGTGTATCTGCTTCCAATGTTACTGGCTGTGACAGCCATTTTCATCAGGTGGCACTTCTAATTACTGAAGGATGCAAGTCAAAGATGTCACTGATACAGTTACCTGGGATCTTTTGATTCTTGAATGTTCAACGTGGTCGACCTACCTACTGTGATGTTTATTTCTATTTGTTCCTTATCTAAATTGTGATTGTTTTGACGGGGAATTAAAGGCTATTTTTAAATACACATCAACGGCGATAGAAAGCTGCCTCAGATGACTGGAAGAACTAACTGCTGATGCATCCAGTAGAAGGATGGACTCTGGCAACAATTGAAAGGCTTGACAACCAGCAGAAGATACACTTACTCAATCTGTTCATGACCTGTTTGACAGCGATTTCAAAACTGATATATGACTGGCTACAAATTCATAGATCCCACTCTCTCAAACCCAAACTCTGAATTATTTTCTAATTCATGACACTCAAAGTTGCAGAATCATAGAGTAGCATAGTCAATCAACACTGACAGACTCTTCCAGAAAGTTTTGAGATCTGTGATATTGAACATTGTCAATTCCGTTGCAGGGAACACTTTAAAAACAACGCCTAGAATATACTGGAAACTTACATACTTTTGAAAAGTTCTGGATTTTCAAGAGGTATCAAGAGAAAAATAAATCCACGCATTGCCTGTGCATACATCGATCTGCAGGTAAATGGGGGAAACATTCTTTAATGATGCAATGCTTCCTCAGTTTCTTTGTCAGAATTACTGGGTCTTACATTTCACCAGACACTGTGTTTCTCAGGACAGAGAAATTGTTTCGAAGGACAACACATGAACAATTATGAAATTTAGCAAAATGTGTCCACTCAATCAGCAGCACCGAGTAGTTTATTGGACCTGCCTGATGGGTACGCACTTGGAACCGCACGCGGCGAAAGCTTCGGGTCTAAAAGCATGGGATCGTTTTTCCACAACCAAACATTTACCATCAGCTTCCTCACAATAATATCTCTACCCTATAGCCTCCTCACAATAATACTTCTACCCTATAGTCTCCTCAAAAATGTACCTCTACTCTGCCGCCTCCTCTAAATAATACTTCCACCCTACAGCCGCCGCCTCAATTTAATACCTCTATCCTACATCCTCCTCTATGTAAAACCTCTACACTACAGCCCCCTCTATATAATGCCTCTACCCTACAGCCCCCTCTATGTAAAACCTATACACTACAGCCCCCTCTATGTAATACCTCTATCCTACAGCCCCCTCTATGTAAAACCTCTACACTACAGCCCCCTCTATGTAATACCTCTACCCTACAGGCCCCTCAATGTAAAACCTATACACTACAGCCCCCTCTATGTAATACCTCTATCCTACAGAGCCCCCCTCTATGTAAAACCTCTACCCTACAACCCCCCTCTATGTAATACCTCTACCCTACAGCCCCCTCTATGTAATACCTCTACGCTACAGCCCTCTCTATGTAATACCTCTACCCTACAGCCCCTTCTATATAATACCTCTACCCTACAGCCTCCGCTATGTAATACCTCTACCCTACAGCCTCCTCTATGTAATACCTCTACTCTACAGCCTCCGCTATGTAATACCTCTACCCTACAGCCTCCTCTATATAATACCTCTACCCTACAGCCTCCTCTATGTAATACCTCTACGCTACAGCCTCCTCTATGTAATACCTCTACCCTACAGCCTCTTCTATGTAATACCTCTACCCTACAGCCTCTTCTATGTAATACCTCTACGCTACAGCCCCCTCTACGTAATACCTCTACCCTACAACCTCCTCTATATATAATACTCTACCCTACAGGCCCCCCTCTATATAATACCTCTACCCTACAGCCCCTTCTATGTAATACCTCTACGCTACGGCCCTCTCTATGTAATACCTCTACGCTACAGTCCTCTCTATGTAATACCTCTACCCTACAGCCCCCTCTATGTAATACCTCTACCATACAGCCCCCTCTATGTAATACCTCTACGCTACAGCCCTCTCTATGTAATGCGTCTACGCTGCAGCCCTCGCTATGTAATGCCTCTACCCTACAGCCCCTTCTATATAATGCCTCACCCTACAGCCCCTTCTATGTAATACCTCTAAGCTACAGCCCTCTCTATGTAATACCTCTACGCTACAGTCTCCTCTATGTAATACCCTCTACTCTACAGCCTCCTCTATGTAATACCTCTACCCTACAGCCCCCCTCTATGTAATACCTCTACCCTACAACCCCCTCTATGTAATACCTCTACCCTACAGCCCCCTCTATGTAATATCTCTACGCTACAGCCCTCTCTATGTAATACCTCTACCCTACAGCCCCCTCTATATAATACCTCTACCCTACAGCTTCCTGTATGTAATACCTCTACCCTACAGCCTCCTCTATGTAATACCTCTACCCTACAGCCCCCTCTATGTAATACCTCTACCCTACAGCCTCCTTTACGTAATACCTCTACCCTACAGTCCCCTCTATGTAATACCTCTATCCTACAGCCCCCTCTATGTAATACCTCTACCCTACAGCCCCCCTCTATGTAATACCCTCTACCCTACAGCCTCCTCTACGTAATACCTCTACCCTACAGCCCCCTCTATGTAATACCTCTACCCTACAGCCTCCTTTACGTAATACCTCTACCCTACAGTCCCCTCTATGTCATACCTTTACCTATAGCCCTCTGTATGTAATACCTCTACCCTACAGCCTCCTCTATGTAATACCTCTACCCTACAGCCCCCTTCATGTAATAGCTCTGCCCTACAGTGTCCTCTATGTAATACCTCTACCCTACAGCCTCCTCTATGTAATACCTCTACGCTGAAGCCCCCTCTATGTAATACCTCAACTCTACAACCTCCTCTATGTAATACCTCTACCCTACAGCCCCTTCTATGTAAGACCTCTACGCTACAGCCCTCTCTATGTAATACCTCTACGCTGTAGCCCTCTCTATGTAATACCTCTACGCTACAGCCCTCTCTATGTAATACCTCTACGCTACAGCCTCCTCTATGTAATACCTCTACTCTACAGCCTCCTGTATGTAATACCTCTACCCCCCAGCCCCCTCTATGTAATACCTCTACCCTACAGCCTCCTCTATATAATACCTCTACCCCTACAGCCTTCTCTATATAATACCTCTACGCTACAGCCCTCTCTATGTAATACCTCTACGCTACAGCCCTCTCTATGTAATACCTCTACGCTGCAGCCTCCTCTATGTAATACCTCTACTCTACAGCCTCCTCTATGTAATACCTCTACCCCTACAGCCTCCTCTATGTAATATCTGTACCCTACAGCCTCCTCTATGTAATATCAGTACCCTACAGCCTCCTCTATGTAATATCTGTACCCTACAGCCTCCTCTATGTAATACATGTACCCTACAGCCTCCTCTATGTAATATCTGTACCATACAGCCTCCTATATGTAATACATGTACCCTACAGCCTCCCCTTTATAATACCTGTACCCTATAGCCTCCTCAATTTCATACCTGTACCCTACTGCCTCCCCAATTTAATACCTCTACCCTACAACCTCCTCTATGTAATACCTCCACCCTACAGCCCCTTCAAATTTAATAGCTCTACCCAATTGCCTCCTGTATATAATACTTGTACCCTACAGCCTCCTCAGACTAATACCTCTACCCCATAGTCTCCTCAATACTAATACCTCTATCATACAGCCTCCTCACAATAATGCCTCTACCCTACAGCCTTTTCAAAATAATAACTGTACCCCACAGCGTCCTCACGACGATACCTCTGTCATACAGCCTCCTCACAATAATGCTTCTTTCATACAGCCTCCTCACAATAATGCTTCTTTCATACAGCCTCCTCACAATAATGCTTCTTTCATACAGCCTCCTCACAATAATGCTTCTTTCATACAGCCTCCTCACATAAATGCCTCTATCATACAGCCTCCTCACAATAGCGCCTCTTTCATACAGCCTCCTCACAATAGCGCCTCTTTCATACAGCCTCCTCACAATAGCGCCTCTTTCATACAGCCTCCTCACAATAGCGCCTCTTTCATACAGCCTCCTCACATAGCGCCTCTTTCATACAGCATCCTCACAATAGCGCCTCTTTCATACAGCATCCTCACAATAGCGCCTCTTTCATACAGCATCCTCACAATAGCGCCTCTTTCATACAGCATCCTCACAATGATGCCTCTTTCATACAGCCTCCTCACAATAGCGCCTCTTTCATACAGCCTCCTCACAATAATGCTTCTTTCATACAGCCTCCTCACAATAATGCTTCTTTTATACAGCCTCCTCACAATAATGCTTCTTTTATACAGCCTTACAATAATACCTCTACTCTACAGCCTCCTCAAATAATACCTCTTGTGGTATAAAGTTGAATAAAATAGGAGACAGTCTTGCAAAAAAGGAGGAAATACAAACGCTGAAAAAAAAAATAAACAATTCCACATATTTTCTCATGTTGTTAATTAATTCAACCTATGGACAAGTATATACACAAAGCAGATTTTTAGTTTATAAAATGGCTACTTCACCATCGTGTCCAAGCCAGATTGTGTCTGCCGAAAAAAAAAATGTGCCTCATCTTTTGTTTGAAGGCTCAGTGTTGACCTCGCTCTATTAGGAGAAAGGTATTGAGATGAATAACTTTGTGTAATGTCAATATTGTCTTATATAGTCCATATGTTGCTGAAATCGCCATGTTTTTTTTTTTCGCAGTCACAGGTCGCATTTTTTTCCTTTTTTTAATAAATATCAACAACTTTATGTACCACTAGGGTATTTTCACTTATGTAAAATGCATATATCAGATGCGGGTTCAAAGTACTAACATGGAAGATAAGTTGAGTGTGGATATATATATATATATATATATATATATATATATATATATATATATATATATATATATATATATATAATGAATATTGCTAAAGGCCTAATATGATTTTTAAAAGAGCTTGACCCCTTGGGGAGCAACATCTGGTAAAATCAAATGTTTTAAAAGGAGTATTAAAATATCTACAACGTTGTTTCGCGCAAGGCTTTCTTCAGAATGTATACATATATTATTTGTGATAACATCTGATAATGAAAAGACATGAAATAAATGAACTGCACTGAAACGAATGGAACTAAACTAACCTGAACCTCTTACCCACACCCCTTCCCTGCGTCCTCCCAAAAATGCCTCTACTGTAATCTTGCCGACTTAATCTCCATTAAATTTCAATCTCCACTTACGTTTCGCTTTTAATTATTCTATTAATAGATCAAAGGCTCAATTGTTAGCTTATTTTAACAACGTTTCCAAATGTGTGATGGTCGACACCAGGAAGAGTGTTCCTGGAAATGTACCATAGGGCATCTCTTCAAAGAAGCCTTAATGTCCGTTTTTTTTTTTTCCTGTCACATCATGTTGAACATATTTTTTGTTCTTGAATGACGGAGTACAACCATTTACTGCATCCTCGTTTTCAATTACTATTAAGGAACAATAGGAGAAGACTTTATTCACAAAGCTGCCAGTGCCATTAAACTGTAATTAGGCTGAAACTTCCTGTGTGGTCACTGAAGTGCGTGTGAGTGTGTGTGTGTGTGTGTGTGTGTGTGTGTGTGTGTGTGTGTGTGTGTGTGTGTGTGTGTGTGTGTGTGTGTGTGTGTGTGTGAGAGAGAGAGAGAGAGAGAGAGAGAGAGAGAGAGAGAGAGAGAGAGAGAGAGAGAGAGAGAGAGAGAGAGAGAGAGAGTTGTGCTTTCGTGACTCCAGTCAAGTGAGATTTTGATGAGTTTCCAATGATAAAAACGTTAACAGAGGCCTTTCGTTCATGGTTGGAACGGAACATGGGACACAGCCGAGTGTGTCCGCCCTCCTCTGGTATGGAGAGATATCGCTTAGTTTTTCATACCATTAAAAGTTCAAAATCAGAATCAAACAACAACGCAAAGTAGTCAGTGTAGAAATAAAAAGAGGGCAAATGAGAAGAAAGAAATGTGAAGACGAAGTAGCCAGTGTGGAACCAAAGAGAAGACAGAAGTGTGAAGACAAAGTAGCCAGTGTAGAAAGAAAAAGGAGAAAAGGGAAAATGAGAAGAAAGAAGTGTGCAGAGATACGCTACTTAAAGATAAAATCATATGTAAGAGTAATAGTAATAATGTAGGGGGAAGTTTTTGACTAAGTTAGATGTGACAGTCAAAAGGTGTATACGTATGTACGTATGTACGTACTAACATATCCGTGCGTACTTACACACGTACGTTCATATTGACATAACGGATACAGAAAGGAAAACGAAGATAATTTCAAAACAGTCCAGTAATTCAGCTTCTTGTTCTTTTACAAATCACCGAAT
>JADBJO010004937.1:127500-130000 GCA_016801955.1 Conus betulinus
CCTCCAACCTCCGCCTCCCCCACCTGATAAGTACATCTGTACCCGGAGGAGAACTTTATTGTCAATATTGTTGCGGAGATGTAGATCTCACACGATTGGCTGCGGGTGTTGGCAACTTTAATTCTGGATGTATTTTTGCACTGAAATGTTAGCTTCCCCCTCCATCAAATGATATCAGATACATTTACTCACAGAGCTGAAACCTGTCAACCTGTCCTTATTCCAGTGGGAGTTTTATCAAAACCCGAAGCTCTGAAGCGTTTTTGTCTAATCTGAAAAAAAACAAGACCCCCCCCCCCCTCCCACCCCCCCCCCCCCCCCCCCCCCCCCCCCCCCGACTTCTTTCCGTGTAACACAACGAAGGCTACGCAGAAATTCGAATACTTTTAACATTTGATGGCAAAAAAGCCAAACGCAATTTATTCAAGCTAGTAAACGCTCAAAAATAGAGCACCCTTGACATTATTTTTCAGACCAAAAAACATGTCCTTTTTCGTGTGAGCCTGTTGTCATTGCCCGTGAACCTGTTGTGGAAAATGGATACCTCTGACAGGAACAATGACAGAAAGACTGCACACAAACTACCCACCCTTCATTCAGATGGTCTTTCAACAACCAACTCGGTGTTTCGTCACGTATACACGGTACTGTGCACATGACGGACGTCTGACTGTGACGGATGCCCGACTGTAACAGATGCCCGAACGTGACGGATGCCCGACTGTAACGGATGCCTGACTGTAACAAATGCCCGTCTGTAACGGTCG
This sequence comes from Conus betulinus, assembly GCA_016801955.1. Taxonomy (NCBI): domain Eukaryota; kingdom Metazoa; phylum Mollusca; class Gastropoda; order Neogastropoda; family Conidae; genus Conus; species Conus betulinus. The sequence goes on from JADBJO010004937.1 coordinate 128,268, forward strand.
CCCGACTGTAACGGATGCCCGACTCTAACGGATGCCCGACTCTAACGGATGCCCGATTGTAACGGTCGCCCGACTGTAACAGATACCCGACTACATACGGATACCCGGTCGTCACGGACGCCCCGACAGTAACGGATGCCCGACTGTAACGGATGCCCGACTGTAACGGATGCCCGACTGTAGCGGATGCCCGACTGTAGCGGATGCCCGACTGTAACGGATGCCCGACTGTAACGGATGCCCGACTGTAACGGATGCCCGACTGTAACGGATGCCCGACTGTAGCGGATGCCCGACTGTAACGGATGCCCGACTGGTTGGAGCGATCGATCGCAAGTGGGAAAACGGACGACCTGCCCACTAGTGAAGCGCATACTTTCAAACATCTGCTGTAAACAAAATAAAAGTTGAGCGAGCTTGATTTTGCCAGTACCCGATAATCATCGCGACAGTGGAGGCGTCACTTGTGAAAAAAACAAAAAATAAAAAAAGAAACTTTTTTTTACAGTCACTGTTTATGATATCAACGCCATTTGCCAATTAGAACGGAGCATTAGCAATTTGAAGGGAGCACACAGGTTATCAAGTTTAGGCGATTTGCTGACAAAATGGCGGATCCCCGTTTTCTTCTCCGGCAGTTGACACTTTGTGCAATCATAATTTTATCACCGATCGAGGGCGGGTAGTTTAGCCTCGGGTGCAGGCCAACAGTTTGCCTACCCGGAGTAGGTCAGATAAAGATATACTGCCCTACCCTGCGTATGTCAAGTGTTTTTGTTTGTTTGTTTGTTTGTTTGTTTGTTTTTTTAACACGATCAATCCGCCCCCAAGAACACACCTTCTAAACACTGAGTTGAATGGCTAACAAAAGCAAAGTCAGCGCACGTCTGCATTGTAAGCAAGGAAGCGATATCATAATTGTACAACTGTGTCATTCGTTAAGGCTCCGATTTGCCGTACGGAGTTGTTTTTAAAAAAAGTCTGATCTTACACCACGCACGATAATCCCCCATAGTGTTTTGTATCATGAACGTTTTTTTTTTTTTTAACACTACAGGTATGTTTAAGCGCTCTTTTCTTTTGAAGAAAACGTTCAACTTTTGATAGAAGAGTGTTTATTTGCATTTTTTTCAGGGAAGAATAATGAAAAAGCACTCGAGCATTCGCGCGCGCGTGCGTACACACACACACACACACACACACACACACACACACACACACACACACACACACGCACACACACACACACACACACACACACACACACGCACAGAAGCACGCATGCACACACACACACACACACACACACACACACACACACACACACACACACACACACACACACACACACACACACACACACACACGTAAACCCGTAACTGATAATCGTCGACACATCGTTCATAACTCCTACACAATGCACCCCTGATACCACTACAAGCAACAGCTACAGGCCTATCTCCCCGCTGACCCAAAACACATTGTGTAAATACGAACATACACTAAACCTCAGGACGATTGCACCAGTAAAACAAACCGCCATTTTACTCGATTCAGATTCAACTGTTTGAGGGACTTATTTTTGTTGGTGGTGACTTTAATTACGTATTACGTGTATAGAGGGTCTGAGGTAGCAGCTGTATTAGTTTGTCAAAAAGGATATACATTGGCTGTGTGTTCTTTGTTTATTGTGTCCATGTGGTGTGTGTGTGTGTGTGTGTGTGTGTGTGTGT
>JADBJO010004937.1:135000-140000 GCA_016801955.1 Conus betulinus
AGATCAGGGTGCAGAGATATAGGATACATAAACATAGGGCATACATTTACAGTACACATAGGACATAAAAAAAAGACTGCAGTGTTACTGGAAAACAGATCGAAATACAAATAAACACACACAAAACTCAACTCAACTCAAATAGTTTTAATTGCAAAGGCCACCGACCTATCTGCAATGAGGTCAAGAACAAAAGCAGAACACACACACGCCCTCAGCCCGTATACTGAAAATTGTGAAAGATGATATTTGAATAACAACATGTTCTTCCTGGAATTACTTGGCATTTGCGTTTCAATTGATGATAACAGTTCCCCTCTTCGTTTTAGTGTTTTAAAAATGAACATAGCTACAGAGCGAAGTTACCATTCTCTTTTCATTTTGCAGTAAAAGAAGAAATGCCACTTGATGAACATTTTCTAGTATGAGGCAAAATGTATTTGTCTCTTAGATCTTTATAAGATGGACAAACAATCAAAAAACTGTATGGCATCCGGAGAGCAAGGAAGGTATCCTTTGTATGTAGATGGTGCAATAAAATCAGTACGCTACTGGTTCCAGTTGCAAAAGCTTTCACTCGCTAGACTACCCAAAACAAGCATATGAAAAGGAAAAATCAAAATTATTTCAATGTACTAGAAATTGGAGTGTACAAACAAACTGGGTATCGTTGATAAAACATTGTTTGGATACTAGAGGCTTTTCGTTTGTGGAAATGGTGGAGTGAATTATGAAAAAAAAGTTTTTTACGTAAACTTAAACAACACATGATTGACTGTCGTAGACAAATTTGGGATAGTAAAGCACTGAATAGTGACAGATATTCAACATATCGTTCCTTCAAAAAACTTATGGCAACCTCAGAAATATTTGACTGCAGTGTTGGTCAGGAGACTTGAGCAATACTCAGAAATGCATCTATCATGTGGATGAAACTCAGCTGTGGTCCCAGTCTTCCCGGCTGAGCCCGTAGCAAACTCAGTTGTGGGTAGGAGCCGGTCGATGCAGAAAAAAAAAAACCCTCAAATAAATGGTTCTGATGGAAATCGAGTCAATGCCCTCACAGCCGGGAGTCCTCGATGCTAACCGCTTCGCCACGGTCGCTGTTGAAGAAGACACATTTGTCGAAAATTGATTCGTCTGTTTAGTATCATGCATAAAATCTGACTAACTTTACACCTTGGATTGTGTGTTTATTACTTGTTGGCTTGTCGACACCGAGATATAATCATGAATGTAAGTGTACAGTGCAGCCCTGTCATGCAGTTTCAGACTTGAATGGAAATCCGTAGCACCATCCTTACCCTCATCGATCAGCATAAAATAACAAAAATGGCTCTGGCGCCGGGTCTGTGGCGGCACCGCCACGCTGTGGCTGTAGACGGAGGCTGGAATCAGCGGCACGCGTGCAGTGCCACTCTTCTTCAGACTTTACAAACGTTCTCACGCTGACTGTTGCCAGGAGGGGGGGGGGGGGGGGGGGGGGGGGGGGGGGGGGGGGGGGGGATACTCTTTGGTGCATTTTATTCAGTGATTGCAACGCCAGAAGAAGTGTCGAAATTTTTCTTATCTGTTTTATATTGTGACTAAAATCGGTGCTACTTCACACTTTGTTGTCTGTGTTTAAAAGGTACATAGACATGGGGTACATAAACAGAGGGCATGTAGACCTGGGGTACACAGATACTGGGATTATAGGCACAGGGTATATAAATTTACATGGACACACAGACATAAGGTGCAATGAAATGGGTACGCAAAATGATGGATATGGACATTGGGTAGATAGACATGGTGGACGAAGACATGGGGTATACTGACATAGGCTACAAAGACATGGGTACATAGATATGGTGGACGTAGACATGGGGTATACTGACAAAGACTGCAAAGACATAGGGTACATAGATATGGTGGACTTAGACACGGGGTATACTGACATAGACTACAAAGACATAGGGTATAGACATGGTGGACATAGACATGGGGGGGTATACTGACAAAGATACAAAGACATGGGGTACATAGACATGGTGGACATAGACATGGGGTATACTGACATAGACTACAAAGACATAGGGTATAGACATGGTGGACATATACATGAGGTGTACTGACATATAATACAAAGACATAGGGTAGATAGACATGGGCTTCATAGCCATGTGGAAAATAATCATGGCGAAAAACAAACAAACGCTACATAGATATAGGACACTGAAACATACAGTACATAGATTAGAGGTACATTAACACGGGCTATAAAGATAAGGTAAAAATATTTATGGTACATAAATGCGAGATACATGAATAAGGTGTACATAAAGATAGAAGACATAGACATAGAAATGATAGGAATAGTTTAAAATTATATGGGTACATATAAAAATGGTTACGCAGATATAAGGTATATAACTACGGTGTTCATAGATACGGGGGTACATAGATATGGTACACATGGACATGGGGTACGGAGACATGGGATGAATGGACACTGGTCACCGATATATGGGGTTTATATATATATATATATATATATATATATATATATATATATATATATATATATATATATACTTTGTTTCCCCCACTACTAAATTGTTCAGCATTATATTGTTTGGTCAATCGGTGGGAAATTGCATCTCTTACGAGATCCAAGGAAAGGTTGTTCTGCACAATTCTTAGCCGCTGACAATGCTTGGGTTATTGAACAGCAGAGCTGACCACTCAATCTGTTCTATATCTTTTGATCTCCCTTGCATCCTTAAATGGATCCTCAAACATAGGCCTAAAGATTGTCCCTTACATTTTATACTGTTTGTGTAATGCTTTTAGTTTTCAAACAACATTTTTTCCTCTCCACACTTTCGTTTTGTTTAATTCTACGACCTTTCGCTAGCTGCTTTAGGGGTGCTGTTTGATTCTTTTTCGAACCCTTGGCGGTCGGAACACACCACAGAATAATGGACTGTGATGTGTCTCTATCTGACGCCAGGAGCACAGACACAATCAGCCGTGTCTCCCTGAAGAGTCCGATCCAGCGGACGAAAGGCCTCGGAGCAGGCGATACATATAGATCTGTCTTCAAGAGAGAGATTACGATAGTTTTCTCATGCAGCTAGTGAAGGGTTTTCATTCTTATGATATACATTTTCCCATTTACTTTGTCTTCAATTTTTTTTTTTTCTCAAATTCAAATCTTTGCGAAGTCATTACTATAATGACGGAAGAAGGTTAAACCTGCACTTGTTTTCCCCCGCTACTAAATTGTTTAGCATTATATAGATATATGAAAATAAATTCCAGGGATAAGTAACCGAGCACCATTCCAACAACTTACAGAGCAATTTGGTGTTGCAATGACTGCAAGAAATATTTCAATTATAAACAAAGTTTGCTCTTATGCTTTAGAATGAAGAAATAGGGGAGGTAAGCATTCATATCTGCAGTGGTAGATAATTCTGCTTAACTAACAGCATGTGCTTGAGTAGGTGAATGGGGAATAATAATGTCTCTCAAAATGAGCCTTCAACTAGCTTATAGTCTCCAAGGGGGAGACAACCTCCAATGGGGAGCAAACTCGCTAACATATAACTCCTGGCCAGATACAGGTATAACGAAAAAACTGCCTTTTCGGTTATAAGAAGAATGGTATCCCAGAAAAAGGCTGGTGTGCAATACCATAGTACGTTTTTTGAGTTAAAAAAAGTGCCACCTAAGAAGCAAAAGAAAATCATGAAAGAGCAAAACAAGCTACTTTTTCTTGTGAAAACTAGGAAATGTAAAAAAATAATCTCTCTCTCTATAAATATATATATATATATATATATACAAGTTGTGTATAAACCTGAGTACATAAAGATATTATAAAAGACATATGGTACATATACATTGTTTACATAGACCTGGGATATGTAGACATGTAATAAACACAGATATGGGATGCACAGATATTTAGTAAATAGACATGGTCTATATTCAGGGTGCATGAACATGGGGTACACAGACGTAGGGAACGCACACACACGAAGTACACAGGCATGGGGTACATAGACATGCGGTATACAGACTGGCGTACATGGGACTTACGGTATACAGACATGGAATATAGCCATGGGGTACATAGAAATGGAGTATACAGACATGGAGTATATAGACATGGGGTACATAGAAATGGAGTATACAGACATGGAGTATATAGACATGGGGTACAAGGACATGGAGTATATAGACATGGAGTATATAGACATGGGGTACAAGGACATGGAGTATATAGACTTGGGGTACATAGACATGGAGTATATAGACATGGGGTACAAGGACATGGAGTATACAGACATAGGGTACATCGACATGGAGTATATAGACATGGGGTGCATTGAAATGGAGTATGTAGACATGGGATACATAGAAGTGGAGCATATAGACAGGGAAAACAGCCTTGGAGGATGTAGACGTGGAATGCATGAGAAAAGGTTACACTGACTCGACGTTTACAGTCATGGTGCACAGAGACACTGGAACATAGATTTATAATATAAAGACATGGGGTGCATAAACATTCAATACACAAGCATGAAGTACACAGACATAGTACATTCATACTCAGTACGTGGGCATGATGTACACGGACACTGAGTACACAGACGTGGGTACACAGGCTTAGGCTACATAGCCATAGGTACATAAACATGGGGTACACAGCGACAGAGTAGGCAGACACAGGGTACACAAGCATTGGCTACACAGAACAAAGCATACACAGATGTGTAATGCACGGGTAAGGATACAGAAAGACATGATGAAGTAAGCAGACATATCATTCACAAAACTGGAGAGTACATAAATGTAGGGTACAGAGATTCGGGTACACAGGTTACAACAGCATGTGTTTCACATTTGTTAGGTTCATTTTTCTGTGTAAAAAAGTGAATACCAAAAGCATATAAAGCAACACACGCACACACACACACACACCACACACACACACACACACACAC
>JADBJO010004937.1:145000-155000 GCA_016801955.1 Conus betulinus
TTGTGGTCCGATCCGTTACCACTCCCATGAGTCCTCTTCCTGAAGCCGGCATAGAGGAAAAGAAGACAGCCACTCTCCCAAATCTGCTTGCCCAGGGGTAGGGAAGGAGAGCGTGCTGGGTGGAGATGCTGTCTGCGGGGTGATGCTGTCTGGGTGGAGATGCTGTCTGGGGGGTGATGCTGTCTGGGGGAAGATGCGGCCTGTCTCCGCCACACCCAAGAGCAAGACTGAGGCGGTGTAGCCAGGAGCATCAATCACCACTCTTGCCCACACTGGCTGACTGTCACACTGAAGAGAAACACTGAGCGCTCTGCTGAACACAGCCACCATTCACACGAACTGCAATGGGCGAATGGAAAACAGCCATTGCAGAAGACACTCTTTCCATGCTGGTCTAGCGAGGAAACCACTCGCTGACAGGAATAACAATCTCTGATGACTGGAGGTGAAGTATCGCTGGTCTTGTTGAGTTGTGCCAAAAAGCCTTGCAGTGACGGAGACTGCAGAAATGATGCAAGGCGAGCAAGTTCTCTCGAAAATTCTAACTGGGAAGGCGTAGACTGGTCGAAGGAACCAAGGCCAACTCAGAAGGGTGTTTCTGTTGATCCAAGTTCAAGCACTTGAACTGGAGAGAGATGTATCTACGATGAGGGAAACGAGGACACATTTGTTTTGGAGTTAAGTGACTTCGTTTCGCTCAAGGGAGAGCACTGACATATTCCTGTAGGTTGAGTAGCATGAGCTCCCCGCTCTCGATATGATTCTTTCTTTAGATGGAATTCATGATGTTCCACGTTGTAGGAGAAAAGGCATTTGTTTGGACAGGTAAGTGTGAAGAAAATACTCCAATGAATAGACTCCACAGTGTGACAACGTTAGACAACGTACTTCTGATATTTCTCTTAAGCATTTCACGCGATCCCTAACTGTGTACATTTGTTTTCCTCTAAATCTTTACCCATTCTCAACTCCGCTTTTTTTTTTTATCTACCTGTGTAGAATTTTAATTTTCACACGTGATTTAATAATATAAATGCCTTTTCATTATTCCAAGAAAAGAACGTTCACATCAAGCAAAACGCGCGCGCGCGCGCGCGCGCGCACACACACACACACACACACACACACACACACGCGCGCGCGCGCGCGCGCGCGCGCGCGCGCGCGCGCGCGCACGCACACACCACACACACACACGCACGCACGCACACGCACGCACGCACACACGCACACACACACACACACACACACACACACACACACACACCAAAACACTCTGTACACAACTTTTCCTCCAAAATACATTTCTTCTGGTAATATTATCCTCGTGTTTAAACACATTAACAATGAACCAGTACCGGACGCTCTGGTTAAGCACATAAAGGTCGAAAATCGGAAATAACGGGTCTTGTTGTGAGATGATTCAATTACGTGCAAATCTGGTACGGTTCAATGTCACAAAATACATACCCTCACAATAGACGAGAATGCCAACGCAAAACTGACATGCTGCTTTTCATGCAGCTGTATTAGAATGCCTCAATCACGCCAGCACATTCTCGGGTCCATTCATATCCATACTAAATGGCCATTGGGGACTCTGAATTCATTTGAGCCTAAAGGTATTCATTGTTTAACTACGACTACATTATCATCTACCTACTGTTACTATCTCCAGCGCTGCAAGAGCCACCCACTTGTTTTTGAAGTTTGTCATTGTATGGTCCATATTTCACCCCACCTTTCGTCTAGACCACATTTTACAGTAGACAATAATTTTTACAGAGATCTGACTATATAAGTTTTACCCCATCCTATCCCATAGAAAGTCTGAATCAGATTGTATGCCAGGAACTGAAGAGTTGCACAGAAAATGATTTCAACTACATTCAATCTACAACACAATTCTATCGCACATTTTCTCAGTTTGACTGGTTTTTTTTTTTTTTTACAGCTGCGAATATGACTAAGAGATTTCTTCAAATGCATTAAAACACAGCAAAATGAAGTTGAAGCATATTTTCTGCCTAGGTGTTTACGAGTAAGTCAGCATGCGACTCCAAAAACTTCAGAAAGTTAACTTCGTTGGATTTTCTTCGCCTTTTTCTGCCAGTGTGTTGAACGTATACATGAAAGGATTTACAGCAGAATTCAAAGGCAAAACAAAAATAGCCAGGGCCACGTTTAACTCTCCAGGAATAGGAGTACCTGCCAAAGCCGATATACCACAGACTGCAATAGGAAACCAGCACATGAAATCTGTCATTGCCACAGTAATCAGTCGCCGAGCTATGGTCATATCCTGTGATACTTTCGTTGAGTTGATTTTCAAAGCATTACTCTGTATAGACCAATAGACAAAGGCCTGACCACTGAAAATCAATATGAAGAGAAAACAGTTAAGGATGATTAAGATGCTTACTGAATAAAACTGACCACTGAACTTTTGTTTCATTGTTGGTAGCGGAATACATATACCTGTGGCTATAAAATTCCCAGTGTGATGTCATTGGTAGTAACGGTACCAAGGCTAGAACCCAGCCCAACAACCAACTCAACAGACATGCTGCTCCTGCTGAGGATCTCTCAAATCGTAAAGTGCTAAAGGGGAAGAAGAAGAACCATGAACCGGTCCAGGGTGATCAGCCAGATGATCATAGCTGACACTTCACTGGACACCAAGCACAGAAACCCAGCTACCTTACAGCTGATACTGCTCTTCCATATGTCGTCATGATAGAGATATCTACCGCGGTACCGTTCATCAGCCGATCCGAGGACAACGATGTAAACACCCATGAGAAAATCAGCCACCGTGAGATTGGTGACAAAACACACTAATATATAGTTCAGTCAAAAGTCGTGTGGACTGGAATGTATCAGGACTGATGGTATGACAATGGAGGTAAACGTTATGTTCAGTTTAAGCAGGGTAGGGAAGACTGAAAGGAATTCTGCTTCCAGCACCATCAGAGAGGTGTAGGAGAGGTCCACTGTCGTCAGTGTGTGAGAAAGGGTGCTGGAAACCATAGGTGTGGTCTGTGCAGAGTGAAGTTAGAGGATTGTCAGACAGGATAGTATTTCAAGATTTTTGGAATGCAGAAAATGTGTGGTATATTGATATATTGAAAGTTGTTGCCACTGACGTCAAGAATCCTCAGATTCAGCATGGTTAGTTTATTGAAAGTTGTTGCCACTGACGTCAAGAATTCTCAGATTCAGCATGCTTAGTTTCGGCAGGAATGTTAACGCACATTTGGCGAGGACCAACGTAAAAATACGAGCATGATTGTTCACCTCGAGCAGTGTCATACCTGTACCTGTTGCATCCAAATACCGGAGATGAGGGAAAAGTGCCGTAGAGAAAGGCTTAAGACACAGAAATGTGTGACCTTCACACAGGCAGCCTACAGGACAGGTCAGGCCACATATATATTCGTCATCTCTCATTGGACAGTGAGGCCAGTCATCACACAGATGGTCATTGTGCACACAGATCGTTGACATCCTGCACCTGAAAAATCCTGGACACATTAGATCCTCACATCCTGCTTCGTCCTGGTGATCAAAACAGTCAAAAATCCCGTTACAGCGTGTATAGACAGGTAGACAGTCATTGACGTCACCAGGGCAACGATAGTGGCTCTCAGGACAAGAATCATTTTTATTCATTGCAGCTTGGCTGAAATGATTGATGCCATTAAAATTGACAAGTGCAGGAGATGGAATGCATGCCTGGAAATGCAGGTAAACTCTCCTGAACGACTTGCAGCTCTTTTCGTCAGAATCATCATAACAATGGGAGAGACTTGATCACACACATTGCTAAAGGGCAGACACTGACCATCACTACATGTATAGGTGACACAAAAAGGATGCTTGCAGGCTGATTCATCACTTTTATCTGGACAATCTGTTATGAAGTCACACACTAGTGTATAAGACAGTGATATGATCTCATCACTACAAGAGAACATGGGGAAGACATAGGCATGGTGATCTGCCGAATGCATGCCATCTCTGTATGACAGTGGATCAGAAACACTGCAATGTGGATTTTCTTCACACACTGTGTATCGATTAGATCCACATGCCAGGAATGTGTAAGTCACATAGCCGTGGGGGCACCTAGTTATGATGTTTTGGTCTTTTACTGGCCAAACACAGGTTTTGCAGGACGAAATGTTATGGAACCGTATGTGTTCATCTCAGTCTGATTCGGTCTGATTTCACAAACAATCTTTTGATATGATAATGAATCATGAAAACTGCAAGGACGATAACTCGGCTGTCCTTCATTTGCATACCAACAGATTTTCACACCTGCATGGTATGATTTTCCATGTATCCCATACTTTATGAAATGATGAAGGACAGTACGCTTAATGAGAACTTCTTGTCTGTACATGTTCGGCAATGACATATCATTGGAGTAACAGCCAAGCCAAAGATGGAACAGCCTGTATTCAAACATCTTCGTCATGTTCCTCATCTCAATAATCCAATGGCACATGCACGCAGGAAAACTCGGCCTGCCTCCGAGTGAATGACAGTATTTATCTCCTTTTTCAAGAATATCCGTTTCATAGTCTGTGTCGTGATTCCAAGGACTGATAAATTTGTAGCAGCTGTTACAAAATGCAACCAATCCCTGACAACTGGGACTACTAAAAGAACAGTGTTCTGTTTCATCCCGTCCATCTTCACATTCTATATGATGGTTACAGTCCATGTGGTGACGGAAGCTGGCATAATGATCCACAGAACAGTTCCATAAACCACTGGGGTAACTTTTGAGGTGCTCTATCCTCCGGCAAAAAAAAGGAAAAGAACAGCCAGAAGCAGTTAGATTTGTTTGCATGCAAGACTCCCTTTCGACTCTTACAACAATTTCTGTGGCGCTGAAGACCTGCGCATAGTCAGATATTTCATGGCGGGAACCCGTACCAGACATTAAGTTTTCTTTCTCTCATTTGACCGTTTAAGTCATACTCGTTGAGATGACGGTCTACCCTGACTGGCACATTGACAAGACTAGCTTCTTTGAAACTAATCACTGCTTTGTTTTTGGCAGGGACAGACACTTTCCCCGTCAAATAAGGACCACTCGAGAGACTGGAATTTGCTGCCACTGTGAAGTATCCAGATGATGGTGACGTCATCACAAGATCCAGATTTGATTCTATATTTACACACACAACGATTGATGGATAAACAGAACTTTTTAACAGAATACTCAATAAAATAACTGGCCTAAGTAAGCCAGAATCAAGTGGTGATGCTTTGGTATCATGTCATTATTGACATGCTGTGCTATTTTGTTCAAAATATTGCAACAATGTTTATCAGGCTTCGCTGGATCAACCGTTAGATCGCCGAATAAAAATGCCCGTTAAAAAAAAAAATTAATTACAAAAAAAAAAACAGAATTCTGGTGCATCCTGGTCACCCTTTCCAGATCTAACTCCCTTTGGTCCGCAGGGCTTAACACTGATGTTGCTATGGGGAAATATTTTCAGTATTTTACATTCGTTTGTCTTCAACATTTTTATGCACGAGAAAACAAAAACAAGCTGCATTTTCGAAACAAACACAAAAAATCCTTTCGTATGGAAAAGCTATTATGTTTATTGCTTTTCAACATGTACTCCACAATTTCACTTCATAGACCGATCCAAAAACAAAAGCTTCCAGCAGACAACACCTCCAGAGAGATATGGAGACTTGATCCGAACCTCAGCCAACTGAAACTTCTCAACATTACCACCAAACGACTCACGCTTGACTGCCTTCAAGAAATGTATCCTCTTTCACCAGACGCTTTCGAATATTACAAACAGTAGCTCCTGTATCTCGCGATATTGAACAAGACTCGTCATTCACAGAACCAGACTCCAGGTGTAACTTACCCGTGAACTCTTGAACGACCGATCTCACCACTGCTGTATTTCCTGAAAGCTGCTTCTCTGGATCTTCAACTTCCTCAAGAAGTATAGCTGGTTGCCTGTAGTGTTGACGAAACATGCAACAAACTCCTTGGTTGACTGAAGCTGTACACTCCACGTGGATCCTCTCCAGAGTTCCATGGACAAGTGTCACACTTGTGATCAAACTTGCCACATAAATAGCAAGCAAAACCTGGCTGAGCTGTTTCCATCACCAGTTGGATTACCATAATCACTTTGAACTCCTCCACGGTAACTACCTGCGCCTGACCACGCCTCCACGAGAGATACCATTATGAACCGCACCTTGATCTTGGAAGCCACGATTACCTCTGTAACTACCTCGAGGAAAAGGTCGTTGCTGCCATCCAGGACGTTGAGAAAAAGATCGATTTCCCTGGCCATAATAGTCTGTAGGAACGCCCTGGGTTGTCATCCTTGTTCGCCGACTTAAACACTGTTGCTTCATCTTTACGAGAAAGTTTCTTAATAGGATGAGCACGCCGATACTCTCTTCTTCTTCTTCTTCTTCTTCTTCTTCTTCTTCTGCGTTCGATTGAAGCTGGATGCGTCAAACTTGTAACCCGGCCGCCATGATGAAGCCCGCAGTCTTCTCCAGGTCAGAACGGGCTCCCCAAAGCTGCACCTGTAACTCCGCTCCCCCCGGGCCAGGTTTTGTGTCGTAGAGCTGCGTGAGTAGGACAGCGCAGGAGGACATGTTCAGGGGTCTGGGGTCCAGTGCGGCATAGACACTGGTCAGTGTAGGTGATCTTCAGGGGGTTCAGGTGGCTCAGCACTCTGCAGTGGCCAGTCCTCGGTCTGAAGAGGATTGTCTGCTGGTGACTTTGGAGCTGGTGGATGGGGTCAGCACCACTCTCTGCACCCAGCCTTCTCTTCCACTGGGACTGAAACTGGTTGTGGGTGATGGTCGTGGCCTCCCTGTAGGTCACGGAGTGGCTGAACTGCTCTATTTTGCTGCCTGCCTTGGAGAGAGAGAATCAGCTTTTTCGTTGCCCAGGATCCTACAATGAGACGGAATCCACTGCTCCTTCTGAGGATTAATCTGTGAAGACCTGGATCCACTCACTAGGGCTATATTGATTGGCAATCATCTCCTGTGCTAGAGCTTTCATTACTTGATGGGCTTGAAGGTCCAATCTTTTAATGCCAGGAACTTCGGTGATGATTTCGATATCTTCCAGGTGATTGTCTGGTTCCTCAAAATCTAGAAGCATCTCCATTTCGACTGGTGAAGCAGGCAGTGGGTTTTAACTTCTGCGATGCAGGGTCTTAGACAGCACGCCGATACGACTCTGCATTCTTGGTCGTGCCATTAAAACCCTTTTGATCCTTCTCACATAAGAAGGAGACTAAGTCTTTAGACACACTCTCCATCAACAGGTCAGCAAGACCTCTCGATCGTTTACAGAGAGACCCATCTATCGAACAAGCGGCGCAGCTCTATGGCATGTCTCGAAAAAGCTCTTCAGCTCTTGGTCTAGCCTCTCTGAACCGTTTCCTGAACCGCTCAAGAGTACACTGAAATTTCTTAAGCAAGTTTTCTTCGGGACATCGTAAGAGGCAACACTACCCTCTAACAGACTATGATAAAGAGTGAGTGCAGTACCTTCCAGAAGTGCTGACAACTACGTAACCCACTGCTCCTCTGGCCAGTTCAGACTAGTTGCGGTCAGTCTCAAACCTGAATACATACGAATCTATATCATCAAATGTTTCCTTGAACGCTAGGAGTTTGGGATATGTTGGCCTAGGAGTGTAAGAGATCTAGCCTGAGCAGAGTTGGATGAACTACCTTCCAGTCTTGTAGTCTGACTACCTTCAGCTTTTATCATTGCTTCTATCTGTAGTTCTGCACTTCTAGTTTCTTCCTCTTCTCTGCGTCTTATCGTTTCTTCCCTGTGTATAATCTTTTCCTGTTCTATCCCTATCTCTTTCTGTGCCTTAGCCTGACCATTTTATACTTCCGTCTTAGCTTTTTCTATCTCAGCTAGTTGTTTAGCTTTTTCCATCACTGTTTGTTGCTTGGCCTGGGGTTTTTTTTTCAATTTTTTCCCGAATTCTATCTTCTCTATCTTGAGTATCCCTAATATTCTTGTCCACGTACTCAAAAACACTTATCACCTTCAATGTCAAATGCTTTGCCCTCTCTGAAGAGAAGTCTGGAAGAGCCTGTCTTGAACAGTAACTGTTTCAGTAGCTGACATCTTCAATGTCGGTTGAAGACACAAAAAGATAATCGCAAGAAGAACCGTTTTTTAAAGAATACTCAAAATATACTACAATAATACTAAGTGATCAGTAGCCATGAGTTCATGGTACGAAAAAATACAAGTGTTGTCCTCAACAGCGCGCAGGGGCACGACTCTCACTTTCATAAAATGTAAAATGCCCCCAGACAAATTACAAGCCCTGTAAAGTAATCATCAAGGGAAAAAAAAGTTATTTCCAATCACTAATATCTGTCAAAATCTCTCACTGTGCATGTGGAACAATATGACAACCATGAATCAACCCAGTTAGAATCCGAAAGCGAGAAAAATAAACCCTCATACAAAAATTACACATCCATACTGAAGCTAGGATGTAGCAGCAACAGAGAGGAAAAATAGGTAACTGGAAAGGTTGTTTTCTTTGTTACAAAATCGAAATGTTAAGCGGGGTGAACTGAATTGGAGGAGTAACAAAAATGGACACCTGAACTTGAATTATTACATCACTCAGCCAAACTGATATAATCCTTGGGTGGGGGTGAGGGGGTGGGGGGGTGGGAGGCAACTTCCAGATATGAACTGACATTGAACCGCAAACAATAAACAGTGCCGAAATTCAACCCTGTCGTAAATGAGTTTGACAAGTATGGGAGAACGCTACAATGCCGTAACAATTTTCCACCAGAGGGGTCAAAGCGAAAACGGAATTACCAGTACTCAATGTGGGAAACTAATGAACGGCAAACATTGGAGTTCTCGATCTGCTTTTGACACTTCGTTCACTACGAACTTTACGGGTATGAATGAGAAAGAGAACTAAAACTTTTTTGTTGGTTTATTTTTTCTTTTTAATCGAATCTAGCCTCAATTTAAAAAAAAAACATGAAAATAATAGCCCAAATTGGTAAAATAAAATATGAAGAAATTAAACGTTCAGTCATAAAATATGTATCTATAGATTTACAGCAGCTTTAGAAAGAATCATAGATTACTAAAGGTTGTAAATCAACCATTGAAATAAAGTCTCGCAAACGGAAGAACTACATTATTGATAATAAAATTTTAAAACAAAACAAGAACTACTACACTTGCTACCACCATTTCAATTCACCATACAGTTTTCCATTTGTCAACAGGCTCCCATTTTCATACGCAGTTTCTGTTACTCCACAACATAGCGAATTCAAGAAGAAAAAAAAATTAACATCAATACTGGCTTTGCCCGCACACAAAAGATAGAAAGGACTCTGAAAGAATACCTTTGTGGGTTAAATCAAGCCAAGACAGCAGAAACAGAAATAACAAATAATGAAGAGGAAATAAAAAGAATCAAATAGAAGCCCCCAAAGAGAAGAATAGCTAGCTAGAGCCTCTACTGCCGGAACTTTACAAAGCAGTACCCTGTGACGGGATCAACAACACCAGTGGACAGACAAAACAACATTGACACTGAGGGAAGTGTGTGTAGGTGTTTTTCACAGAGTTGAAAAAGAAGGTGGGGGGTGGGGATGTGACCAGGACGGAAACAATGGCTCACCAATGTTACAGAGAGGGTTTTACGGTGAGTCTTTGAAAAGAAAAAAAAACAAAAGAAAGAAAAAACTGAGTAGAAGACGATTTAAAATGTGTATGTAGGTGCGTGTTCTGTATGCACCCACAATCACACACTTCCGTTCATACAGTCACCCTTCCACCTCTGTCAACACAAGAGAGACCGACAACTGGAAATGTGGTGGGCAAAGACCAATGATCATATACACAATATTTCATGCAATACAGTTCAGATTAACAGGGTAAGTTAATGTTATTTAGCACAGTCTTTAC
>JADBJO010004937.1:160000-171211 GCA_016801955.1 Conus betulinus
AGCTTGTCACACATACTAGATAGAGATTATATTTACATTATGATCTGTGGCGATTCAAACGCTCGAACAGGCCAAGAACAACTGGGAGAACAGGATTGGGATGATTTCGTTATTGGTTTTGATTCTTTTATGGATTCTGATATATGTGAGGTGAATGAGAGTCGTAGTCGTGTGTCAAAAGATACTACAATTAATAATTTTGGTCGTTCACGTCTTGATTTTTGTTTGTCTCTTGATTTAAGAAACTTGAATGGTAGCTGTTCTGGAGATAGGGAAGGTCTATTTACATTCATTTCTCCTGCAGGTAGCAGTGTTATTGATTACTTTATTGTTTCCTATGATCTATTGAATTATTGTGATTTGAGTGTTGAGGACTGCGTGTTGTCCTGGCACTTGCCTGTAACACTACGCTTTAAAATTGAGTGTGACCTAGTGAGTGACGAACCTATTGTGGATGAAGAGGAAAAGGTGGTATGGCCTCATGAATTCATGCAGCAATATAAAGATGAAATATGCTCTGATGATTTCAAAGAATGTTTACACAAATCTATGTCCCTTATTACCACTAATATTAATGAGAGTATTACGACCTTTGTGAAGGGTTTATATGGAGCAGCAGCATGCATGATAAGAACGATAGGTAAAAAGAAACGTAATCAAGATGACTGGTTTGATGATGAGTGTAGGAAAACGAAACGTTCAGTTAAAAGACGGCTTAGATCTGACCTGCGTTCAAAAACCAGTCTTGTCGAGCGGAAACTGCTATATGTTAATGAGGTAAAAGAATATAAGGATTTACGGAAAGAAAAAAGTTGAGACATGATGAATCTCGATTAAGAAAGCTGAAGGAGTCAATTAGTGATCATAAATACTTTTGGTCAACAATTCGCTCAATTAACAGGAAAAAAAACATAGTCTGTAATGAAATCCCTATAGATCTTTGATATGATCACTTTTTTGAAGTTTTTCATAAATTTGGTGAAACCGGAGTTGATGATCATGTTGAGGAATCTTCTGAGAATTTAGACATTAAATCAGTTAGAACTTGGCCGTCAAAATTGGGCCTTTGAGGTTTAAAAAAGTGCTTTTAGTTAATGGTTTTGACATTGTATGGATGATGCAAAATGTTGAGGATGAATTCTCTTTTCTTGCAGAATTTAAAGATAGGCTGATTGCATCTTATATGCAAAATTGGCATAGTGATATTGAAGAAAGTCATAAGCATGATTATAATCATTCTTTTAAAGATGTATTTCAAGCGGAACGTTACCTGAATATAATATCATGTAAGAAGCACAGTAGAAAGAAACTCGTGGAGAGCGTGGCAGCAGAGAGTCCTCAGAAGAGAAGCCCCCTTCAAGCGAGTGTTTCGGCCCTTATCTGCCTTATGAAGTTCACTTTTTGTTCCTCCTTGACCAGATCCAACTTGAACACCTCTCTGCCGCTTCTGCCATTGCTTTCAGGGCTTTGTTTTTTTCCCTCCCTGCAACTGAGAGCTGTTTTCATGAGGCTGTATGCAGACGTTCCCCCAAACCCCCTAGCTCCAATTTCTGCAGTGAGGACTTTGACCTGATAGCCTTCTCTCCTCAGGCTGTTTGCCAGATCAGCATACTTTTCAGTCTTGTAGATCTGAGCTGCCTCCATTCTGTTCTCATATGGCACCGTGAGCTCGATCATGATCAGCTGCTTGGTTGACTGAGAGTGTAATACTATGTCTGGTCTCATGCCACTCTTGCTGATAATCTCTGGGTGACTATTCCATTCTGAGAGGTCTGCTGTGCACTCCCAGTCATCTGCCCCGTCCAGCAGACTCTGCCTGCATGTTCCGAGTGGCACTGTTGTTCTTGGCCATGATTCGCTGCCTCCTGCCGTGAAGAATGTTGCGGGTGCTTTTGGAGTCCTGATTTTTTTCCCTTTTGTGGTGTTGGTACTAGCCCAGACTACTTGTACAATCTCTTTGAGCACTTGGTTGTGCCTCCATGTGTACCTTCCTTGAGCCAGGGCTACTTTACATGAGCTTAGGACATGCTCCACTGTTTTTTTTTTTCATGGCAAAGGGGGCATGAAGGATCGTCTGTTTTTCCCCACTTCACCAGGTTTGCATTTGAAGGCAGAAGGTCATATGCAGATCTGAGAATGAAGCTGATCCTGAGAGGGGCCATGTGCCAAATGTCATTCCAAGTGAGACTTCTTTGGAGTGCATTCTCCCACGTTGTCCATTGCCCTTGCTGGCTCTGCTGGACTGCTTTTTGGAGTCTTTTGTTGGTCTTCTTCTTTTCTCATCTCCTGAATCATCATGTCTCTTTTGGCTTTTTCCTTTGGCCTTTGACCACCATTCAGTTTTTGGTCACCCCCAGTCCTTGTCTGTTGGTGTGTGTGTCCTGTTATTTCTCTGATCTTGAGACTTTCTTTTGCAGAATCCATCGCCTCTTGAACTTTCCATTTTCTGCCTGTCTTCAGCTGGGGCTTGATTGCTTCACCCACCTTGTCTCCTGAGTCCTCCAGCATGCTTTGAAGTCTGATCTTCCCTGCTGCTTTATATTCCTCCAGGATGGATTTCAGTGGTAGTTTCAGCTTTGCTTGGCGACAGTATAGCGCTATGTCAGTCAGACAGGGTGGGACACCAAGCCATTTCCTTGTGAACTTGTTGATTTTGGATTCCATTGCCTCCCCTATGCTGGTGCAGATGTCGTATATCATCATCAGAGGCCATAGGAGCTTTGGTATCAGCATGAACTGCAGACACCAGACCTTGTATTTGCCAGGGAGCCCACACTGGTCAATGGTCTCCAAGCCTTCTTCCGACATCTGTTTGGTTTCTTTTGCTCTTCGTGTGTCTTTCAGCGTATCATCATACCATCTTCCAAGGCTCTTGACTGGCTCTTCTGTTACTGTTGGAATGGTCTGGTTGGCAACACTGAAGACCACAGATTCGGCCTTTTTTTCCTTTCCTCAGTGAGAGACTCCGTGATTTCTTTGGCTTGAACTTCATTCTGGATGAGGCAACTACTATGTCGTCCAGCCTCTCCAGCACGTGACGTGTCTCGTCTTCTCTGGATGAAATCACTGTAGTGTCATCCATGAAGGCCTTGAGAGGGGGGGCATCTTGTATCCATCGCCAAGGTCTGTTTGTCTTGCGTTGCTTGTTGCTGCTTTCAAGAGATGACTTCCATTGCCAACACGAACAGTATTGGGGAAATGGCACAGCCCATTGCAATGCCCACTTCCAAGTTGATCCAATCTGTTGTGTACTCCTTGGTAGAGAACCGCATTGAGAAGCCATTGAAGTACTTCTTGAGCATGTCGCGCGATGATGTTCTTTGGCACATGGTACATCTTAAGAGCCAACTGTATCATCTCATGGGGTACAGATCCATATGCGTTTGCCAGGTCGAGCCACACTACGTCCAGGTCTCTCTTTTCTTTTTTTGCTCTTTGGATTGCGTCCCAGATCATTGTGGCGTGTTCTACACAGCCAGCCACGCCTGGAATGCCACCTTTCTGGACTGACACATCCAAGTACTTGTTTTTTTCCATGAGGTACTTGGTCAGCCTTGCTGCCATGATGAGAGAGAAGAAGATTTTCCTTCTTCTTCACGTTCAGTAGTGATATTGGCCTGAACTGGCTGATGTCACTTGAGTTTTGCTCTTTGGGGATGTACACACCATCTGCCGTCATCCACTGGCCGCTGATCTTCTGATTTCTCCAAGCTGATCGCAGCAGCCTGTGGAGCCACTCCAGCACCTTGGGACATTTCTTGTACAGCTGGTAAGGTATTATTCCGTTTGGCCCTGGTGATGATTTGGCTCTGGCTTTGTCGACCACCTTCTTGATTTCCGCCAACGTTGGAGGCTTGTCATTGAACTGTTCCTCAGGGTTGGTTGGCCACACCAGACCTTGAATGTCGAGTGGTGCTTTGCTCTGTGAGTCAGAGTATGTTTTTCTCAGATGCTGCTCAAGAACTCCTTTGTCCACACTTAGGGTCCCAGATTTTGGCTGCTCGAACAGAGTTCTGGCAAACTGGAAGGGGTCTCTGAAGAAACGCTCTTGTCTTCTTCTTTTTTGCTTTTCCTCTTCCTCGCAGATTCCGCTTTGCTGAGGGCGCTGTGTTTTGCTTTCAGGTCTTCCCAGAGTTTTTCCAAGCCTTGTTTTTTTTCAGCTGGCAGGCAGTCTTCATTCATTTGCTTCTTGAGGTTTTTCTTTGGACCCTGATCTTGTCCATCTCTTCTTGGCGTCTGGATTTCTTTGGAGGTGTTTTCTCTTTGGGTAGTTTTTGCTCCATAGGCGTCTCTACATGTGGCATACACAATGTCCCCATATGTGGCTAGTTTTGTGTTCCAGGGTGCTTTTCCCTATCAGTGCATCGAGTCTTTGGACGATTTTTGCATCCAGTTTCTCCCAATCTTCAGTCTCGTTTGCTCGTGGCAGGTTGAGTTTCAGGCGCCTGGCATCGAGGGCCTGTGCAAATTCCTCATCGAACCAACAGCGTGGATGTCCTTGGCACTGTGGTTTAAATCCTGGCCTTGGTCTTCCGACGTCTTATCTGCTGATGCAGTGCGCTGCTGCAATAAAAAAGATGGTTTACAAATTCTGAAATTAATCTGATTTGCCCAATATGTTTCAAAGAAAATGAAGATGAATATCATTTGTATTTCGGTGTGAAGAATATAGGAAATTTAGAAAAAATTGTGTTGTTTTCAAGTCTCATTTCGGGTTATCCCATAACCTGTCTGCTATTTTGTCATGTAAGAGAGAAGATATGTTGATACCATTTGCAAAGTATTTAACGGATGCTTTCAGTTATAGAGAGA
The DNA here is from genome assembly GCA_016801955.1 of Conus betulinus. Lineage (NCBI taxonomy): Eukaryota > Metazoa > Mollusca > Gastropoda > Neogastropoda > Conidae > Conus > Conus betulinus. The sequence goes on from JADBJO010004937.1 coordinate 164,813, forward strand.
AAAAAACTTAAAATCTAAATGAAAATGCATTTAAAACACGTTTGGTACATAAATATCAGTTTCATGCACATTCATGGACATTTGATGGACGGTCCTTATGTTTGAGAAATTACAAATACTTGCTTTTTGATGATTACATTTTGTGTGTGTGTGTGTGTGTGTGTGTGTGTGTGTGTGTGTGTGTGTGTGTGTGTGTGTGTGTGTGTGTGTGTGTGTGTGTGTTCAATTATGAATCATCAGACATGTACCCTCTTGGCATAAGGGTTATTTAACCATTGTCAATAAAAGGTGTCATTGTCACTGTCATTCTCTCTCTCTCTCTCTCTCTCTCTCTCTCTCTCTCTCTCTCTCTCTCTCTCTCTCTCTCTCTCTCTCTCTCTCTCATATTGCATGATAGTACACGCGCGTGTATGTCTGTTTAACTGCATATACGACACAGGGATTGTGTGCATATTGTGGTGTCTGGTATAATTATGTGTGCACATAATTATTGGTGCGTGTGTGTGTGTGTGTGTGTGTGTGTGTGTGTGTGTGTGTGTGTGTGTGTGTCTGTCTGTCTGTCTGTGTGTGTGTCTGTGTGTGCGTGTCAGAGAGAGAGAGAGAGAGAGAGAGAGAGAGAGAGAGAGAGAGAGAGAGAGAGAGAGAGTATAAAAATAGTTTAATCTATCTCATGGGCTGCGACAAGATCTTAGGGTACTGATCATACTAGTCTATACCAAATTCAAAATTGTAGTAAAGACGAAATGTTAGGGAAAAAAATTTCAAATCAGTACATTGCCATATTCGTAGTTGGTACTCCTTGTCGACCCAAGCTGAATTCTGGATCATTCGAAATGTAGAAACTTCTATCATAATACAGATGTAATAAAAACAGACGCTAATTATTCTTCAAAACATTTACATGAAAATTTCGGGAGTGTTGAAATGCCTTTCAGTTTTTTTTCCTTCTTTTTTTTTTTTTTGTTTCGAAATTCACCATGTTGAAGATGAACCAAACATTTAAGTTCATGCTTGGTGTGTGTGAATTACATACATGGAGATGCAAATACACGTTACGTATAGAAGAGATTTAATTCCGTAATTCTTAAAGTTTTTTTTCTTAGACATAATTAATGACATTAATAGTAACAATAATAATGGTGCTAATAAATATAATAATAATGATGATGATAATAACAATAATAACAGTGGTAGTAATGATTATGATGATGATGATGATGATGATGATGATAGTGACGACAATAATGATAATAATAATATCAATAATGCTTATGATTATACAATAATAATGATAACAATAATGATAATGACAGTCACAAAAATGATACTTTATCATCATCATCGTCACCATTATCATCATCGTAGTAGTAGTAGTAGTAGTAGTAGTAGTAGTAGTAGTAGTAGTAGTAGCTGCAGCAGCATGAAGTAAGAAAAAGTCCATACTAGTACATAATACTAATAATACTCGGAAACATGAGGGAAAATGTGCTTGTCAGCCTGAAAATGTTCGCACTCATTTCTGAAAATGACTTAGAATGCCACAGATGAGACTGGTTACGTGGCTGATTAAATGGTGGTTTTGGGATTTGTTAAATGTAAGGTTGTGACTTCTTTAATTAAAAGGTTTCAAATGATTGCATTCAAACGTGAATTTACTAATAACACACAAAAATGCTACATATGCGGTGAAAAGAGTTCAAATGCTCATACCGTTTCCACTGCAGGTACATGAAATGTGTTTTCACTTGCTTTTCCTGAGTCTTCCTCGGATAAATTTGAGATAATTCATTATCCATATGTACAGTGTGTGTGTGTGTGTGTGTGTGTGTGTGTGTGTGTGTGTGTGTGGTCATTGTCTTTAATGTTGTTTATCTTGCCTGCCTGCAAAAGACCAAACTTTGGTCGAAACGCATCGAGTTTTTGTCTTATAATTTGTTTGTCTCTTTCGACCGACGGGAACAGTATTCATTCTTTCAAGTTCATTCATTGTTATACTGTTGCAATCTGAAGCGATCAAAGCTACGTGCATTTTCGTTATTTTGTTCGTCTTTGTTTCACCTGAAGAAGACCTGTTGTGTTGTTGTCTTGTGACTCGTTTGTCCACGTTTCTCTGGGCGGTTCACTGACATTTACTTAAGATTTGGCATTACAAATGATTTTCGATCAACACATAGAACTGAGAGAGCGTTGCATCAATTTATAAATTGCATAAGTAAAAAGTGACAGAGTTCAGAAACCCGCGTTTTGCACAACATCGGAACCTGGAGATGTAATTCTCCCGAGAGAGAAAAAAAAAGGAAGAAAAAGAATAAAAGAACCTCGAGGTAACCAACAGTATGCGCTCAGGCACTGGTTTAGTGTGTATCCGTTTGTTTCGCCTATTAGTCCTGTTTGTACATGTATAAACTTGCTCTTAATAACACAGGTCCTTGCTAATATCTATTCATTCCTAGAGCTGTATGGCTGGCCACCATTGTATACATGTATGCACAACGCACATTCACGCATGCACCCAAGCACACACATGCTCTAGCACGCCCAAGCTCACACACACACACACACACACACACACACACACACACACACACACCACATAAGTACGCGCGCTCTCGCACCTCACACTTACACGTACGCGCACACACTGACACAAACGCACGCACACATACACACACACACACACACACACACACACACACACACACACACACACACACACACACACACACATTCTTATTATCTCGCTTCTTGGGTTTCCTCATGTCTCCCTTGTAGACCCCCTTTTCGCCATAAGGGCAGCATCTTTGGGGAATAGCCATTTTCCGAGATCTTCGGTGACCCTTGTCTTTGTCTCCTGTGCATGTTTGTCATCTCTCCTAGGGTCGTCCTTTCAGTCCTTTTCGTCTGTATTCTTCGGGGATGATTACTGGGAGTGTTTACAGGTTCGGGAGTCACAGCGACGGGTGCTGAACTTGAATTCTTTTCTTATAATTCCAACCACATTCCTCATCCGCCAGACTTCTGAACGTTTGACGAGCATTACTGAAGCGTCTATTAGCATTTCTTCGTCTTTTTCCCTCTGTCTGTCTGTCTGCCTGCTGCCTGTCTGTCTGTCTGCTCTGTCTCTCTGTCTCTCTGTCCCTCTCTCTCTCTGTCTCTCTCTCTTCTCTCTCGTCTCTGTCTCTCTCTCTCTCCTCCCTCTCTCTCTCTCTCTCTCTCTCTCTCTCTCTCTCTCTCTCTCTCTCTCTCTCTGTGGCAAAACTGAAAGCAAAAAAGAAAGAAAGCAATGCAGGCTTTTTTTTCGTTTTTCATGTATGTTGTTCTATTTACATAAGCTGCACATTATCAGAGTGGAAGTGCCAATACACCACACATTAGAACATTAACAAACCCAGACACTTTGTATCAAACGCCAATACACTTAAATCAGCAAAAAAATGTCCATTTGAGAGAACATACAGACATTACATGGTGTGTAAGAGACTGGTTGGAGAAGAGAAAAAAAAAAAAGAAAGAAAGAAAAGAAAGAAATTTGAATTAGTAGTGGAAATTGGTTTTGATTTTTTTCTTTTCGCTTTTGTTTTTCGTTTGTTTGTTTGTTTGTTTTTCTCAGATGAAGAGGACAATGTGAAGCACCAAAAAATGAAGAGGTGGATTTTGGCCTTAGGGGGAAAAAAGTCGCCGCCTTAGGTGCTCCATTGATCCGATAACTGATGCCACAAAAAAGACATAACTTGTTTTCCATTTCGGAAGAGAGGACAGATCCAGATCCGAACATTCTAAATGTGCATATGTTATGTGTGTTTGAACAATCGAGCGTTTTATAGAAATCTACGTCTGAAACGCGTTTCAAGGCTTCTTTTTCTGAATTATGGGTGGTTAGTTTTTTTTTTTTTTTTTCAGCTCATTTATAATCTCCAGAAGAACCTTTTTAGAGCTTGGGGCAGGATAACAAGCAACCAGCAAAGAGCAAATGTACATCGAGTTTACGCACACCAGACGTTTGTTGGTTCCTTTCTCTTCGGACCTTATTAGGAGAATGTCGATTAGATCATTATTGCTAAGAACATATTATGATGAAGCGAGAGTTTCAGAGGTAGAAAATTTTGTGTAGAATAGTAACAGAAAAATAAACGAGTCTTAGGCAACTGATTCACAATTAGAGAGAAAATAGGAACCATTTTCATTTGAACAGTTTGTCCGGTAATGCAATGCGGCTAGCTTCAAGAAAACGTAGCTGGCTTTGACATTTTCTTATATGGGGAGGATGGCACGTGCGAGTGTGTGTTTGTGTGAGAGGTGTGTGCGTGTGTGTGTGTGTGGTGTGTGTGTGTGTGTGGGTGTGTGTGTGCGTGCGTGCGTGCGTGCGTGTGTGTGTGTGTGTGTGTGTGTGTGTGTGTGTGTGTGTGTGTGTGTGTGTGAGAGAGAGAGAGAGAGAGGAGAGAGAGAGAGAGAAGAGAGAGAGATACGGATACGGGTACGGATGTTTTTATTCATATAGGCCCTAGCCCATAATGAAATCGACTAACTGAATATCAAACAGTACACAACAATTAAATTCTTAACTGCATACTATACTTCTAATCTTAAACGCCTTGTACAAGAAAAACAGCAAAACGTTTTATGGTGGCTTCGTTTGTGGATGCCATGAGTAATGAGAGTCGAAATACAGAAGGATGCTTAGAATATTTTTGATCAATTAAATTGATTCCTCAGATCATTCAAAAACAGGACAGCAGAACACAAAGTGAACCTCATTTTCTTCGGCATTTTTACACAACGGACAGAGAAGATCACATTTGCTATGCTTCCTGTAACGATAATAATGAACAAAAAGTTCAGAAATACCTAATCTGAACTTTGTCATAATATACCTTAAATGATTGTCTATTTTAATTGATAGATATGATGGAACACAATGTATACTTCTGAACTGTCTGTAAAAAGCAAAACGATCGCTTTTTCTTGAATATGCCATGACCATCTTGCCATCTACAATCGATAAGTCTATTCCGAAAAATCCGAAGGAAATCATTCATATTTCCGACACCCTGTTGTAACCACACAAAACCAAAACCAAGTTCATATAATCTAACCCTCACATTTGAAAAACCCAGTTTACTCTTCCTCTCGCATCCAAATCATATAACATATTATATGCTTTCCTTGGCAACCTTGAGATGTCCATTTGTGTTATTTTTAGCCAATAGCGTATACACTGATAGCAGAAATTCAAATATCGGATATCTGTTTACTTCGCCATAGATTAAATCGTTAGGTGTTCGCATGCTCACTCGTAAAAACTTCTTCAGCGCAAATAAATGAACATTTTCACAGTAAGCAGCAGAATCATAAAGTCCCCAAAGTTCAGCTCCATATAGTGCGATAGGCTGTACCTGAGAGTCAAACAATTTCATGAATAGTTTTAAAGATGTGTTTTTCTAATTTTGATAGCTGTTGCATAATGCAGAGTAATGCCCGCTTGGCTCTACTTGCAAGATCTTTACATGCAAAAGTGAAGCTTAACTTTGTTGAAAAATATATTCCCAAATATTTATACACGTTAACTACAGGCATCACCACTCCATTGTAGTCCACTCCTTTTCTCTAATTCCTAAATACCCCACCCTTTCTAAACACGATAATGTTGCTTTTTGACATGTTGACTTTTAGCTGGAGTGAAGTTGCAGATCGGAACAGACTTTTAGTTGAGTTTGCAAGCCTATAACAGTTTCAGAGATCAAAACAACATCGTCAGCCAAAAGAAGTATAAACAATTCAAGAATATCACAGGTAAATTGTGCACCATGTTTTCCAGTTTTTAACAACTTCTGAAGTCAACTCGTTAATGAAAAAAGAGAGAACAAAAGGACTACATACATCCCCTTGTTTTACACCTGAGGTACATTGAATATAATCAGTCATGTTACCCCCACACCGAACTTTAGCTTTTACACAGGAATACATGCTTATTATACACTTAAGCAGCTTACCATGAACGCCAGCTTTTAACAGAATAGGCCAGAGAAGAGTTCTATTCACTGAATCGAATGCCTTTTCAAAGTCTATAAAGCTACATATAATTTACGATTTAAAGAAAACTGTTTTTGCACACAGGCCATCAAAGTAAACATATGATCAACAGTTGAATAGTTGCGTTTAAATCCTGCCTGATATTCGCCAGTTATATTATTATCTTCAATCCATCCCTGCAGCCTATGATTGATGATAGTACTGTACAATTTGCTGCTCGTGTCACTTAAAGAAATTCCTCTATAATTGTTAGGATTATTCACGTCGCCTTTTTTGTACAGTGGTAGAACAATACATTCAGTCCAACATTCATCACCAATTATACCATCTGGCCCAGCAGCCTTACGGTTTTTAACTTTTCTTAATGCA
>JADBJO010004938.1:0-12500 GCA_016801955.1 Conus betulinus
GGGCACGGTTCTTTTTTTTACGACCATTCTGATGTTTAAGATGATGATGCCAGTTTCGCGGCCTGCACGATAAAGAGAAAAAAAACATCCTGCATTGTTTTAAGAGGACCCGTTTCGTAGAGCGATGAGATCACAATCCATAGTTCTGATGACCTGAGGTTCTGAAAGTGCGTACTGAGGCTGTGACATATGATATATGGAAGCATTTCGCACATAACTGAGGTTACGCAAACTTTCCTGCACTTTTCAGCTTTGTTCCTGTCTCCCTTTTTGAACACACGAGAAATGTTTGCCATCACCCAATTTCTTGCACGAAAGTCTTATCTTGATCGAAGTGTTACAGACCTTTGTCAAAGATGGAGCGATGGCAACTGTGCAATTGTTCAAGACTCTGGGATGCTTTCTGGTCCCATTGCCGTGTTGAGGCGGTAAATTTTTAGCAGTTTTATAACTCCTTCGGTTCGTCAGTAACGATGACATAAAAGTCGCTAGATGGAAATCACAAGCAATGAGAGATAAGAAGAGCTGCATGGCTTAGTGCAGAGGATTTGGCACCAGGTGGGAGAAGTTTGGTGGACGTGATCAGTGATGTGTTGAAGTGAAGCTACGTATTCTCTGTCGACAATCCTCATTCTTCATGGTCGGGGTCTGTTCCATGTTCAGGCCATCCCAGTCTGCGTTGGAATAGACCTACTGCTTTCTAACATGTTGAAGGTGGAGTTCAAAGTCGGTGACACCAAAGCTGGGTCTGAAATGTCAGGCACTAACTTGCTTCACCATGCGTTAGAAGAAAAATAGAAGATCGGCGAATCATCTTCTGGTAGGTTCTTTGTGTACCCGTGTTAGCATAGTTGCAGAGTGGGAATATCCACATAGCTGCCAACCTTATGGCGTCAGAATTCGGGAACCAGGGGATAAAGATGATGGGGTGGGCTAAAGACGAGGCAGTTCTGCTTATGTTTCAGTTGACAAAGGAATGCTTAGAGAAGGAAACGCATTTTCTGTGTGTTTAACTGCCTACATCCACTTACCTTTAGGGTTTATTCTGCAACACGTTATCGTCCCTTTAAAAAAAAAAATGCCTCCCTATACCCACATTTTTCATTACTACTTAGAAAGACTGTTGCTTTTCCCCACTAAATTAAGGATTTCCAGAATAATGTTTGAACTATAAAAATTACAGAAACAAACGTCGGGAGGGTGAAATGCTACGTACCAAAAGAGTTTGTTGAACTGATTTCACAGGAGAACCTGCTTGCACCATTCTCGAGTCTAGATTGTATCTTAACACTTAACTGAACTGACTGCTATCATGCCATGTTCATATGTCCTGTATTCAGTGATTTTATGCATGATGGTGCTTCAGTTGATCAAGATCTGCATGGGCTACAGTCAGAAAGAAAACGTTTGCTTATAATGTCTTTTTTTTAACACACGCACCTCCATTCCCCATCCCTTCCTTTCCGAACACCATAAATACGAACATTTTCCGATTGGTAAACGTTTCGCGGCATTTTTCACACTCCAAGGTCACTGCACAATCCATGTCAGGGTCTATGGAACCATTAATCAGAACCCCCCCCCCCCCTTCAGATTCAGGAGATTTGAAATGAGGGGTGTGACTTTGGAACAAATGAGGATGTTGGTTTGGATCTACCCCCAGGGAATGACTTTGGGCACATGCCCTTTCACACACCCACCGGGCAGAGACTTTGGGCATGGAGTGATTTCGGAAAGGTACACCAGATAACTGCATAATGACTTACATAATTCGACTCTTCTTCTCGTTGTTCTTGAAACTTCAAGCATGTTGGGAATAATGTATTTTGAAAGGCCGCATTTTTAAACACAGAATTTAGCTGCTACATCACTTTTAACCCTGAAGTCCTCCGTGGCTCGATATATGCTGGTATAATGCTTAGGAATAAGAAAACGTAACGTATAAGAAGACCTGGTGGATAAATTAGCCGACTTTATTTGACTTAACTGACTCCGCCTTTTTTTTTATTCCATCTCATATGTGTGGCCGATCGCAAAACCATCCGTTACCTTTAACATCACTCAGTACAGTTTTCCGACGACAGACGAAGCGAGTGTAGCCTGGGATCACCCAAAGTCAACAGAGCCAAGTCGCAGTGTTTCTCTGGCGGGAATTCCGTGTAGAAATGGGACACTGATTTGCGAAATTGAAAAATACATTAGATGTTAAAAAAACTGATAATAAACATCTCAATACTATGTTCCTCAAAGCGCTAGATACCTTGTGCTGAGCGACGAAGTTAGAAGTGGATAAACAGTGCACATCAGGGTGGAAAAAATAAATAAGGGCCCACTCAACTACTGTTTTGCCGGCATTTTTACTGTGTCCCACGCCAATTATCCAACTGTGACTCTTTTCCCCCACCCACCTTATTCCACACTTACATACCTCCATGCTCCCTACCCCACACCCACTGCCCTCCTACCTCCTGCGGTCCCCTTCCTTTTCTCCTCCCTATCGTCTCTACTCACAATACGCTTTACATCAGCGGCATGTAAGATCCCAAAATGACCCAGTAACGCGTGGCCAAACAATGCTGCTAAGCAATATCGACCGCCTAAATCGACAATCAATGGTGATCAGTCAAGTGACGAAGCAGTTTCTGAGCTAAACTACTGCTGGCGTTCTTTCCAGCTGTCTTTTTCTTCAACGAACTGAGGCACCCAAAAAAGGTTCAATATACCGTTTGACCCACTTTTCTTTCCTTTCAATTTTTTCCCCAATTTTTCTTTCAAACCAAAACTTTTTTTTCTGAAGAACCAGGTCACTGTTGTTTTGGTTTCCATTTTATTTCATTTAATTTCTGTGGGACTTTTATGGTTGCATATTTTGTTCCTTTTTTTTTGTGTCTGTAATGACTTCGCCTTTGCAGCTGTAGCAATTGCCCCCGTAGTTCTATGCTTACTGTTTCTTTTAAAAGCATCAACAGCAGTACGAACAATTACAACAATAAAACTAGAAGGGCACTTGAAAGAGCGCAGACCTCCGCCAAGGCAAAACGAATCTCGGATCCGTCCTTCGAGTCAGTTCAAGAGTGAAAACACAAATGATTTCCTGTCAGAAGAAGCAAGAGTTGCTGCATCCTGAAGGAATCACTTCCCGTGCACTTTTTGGCATGACAGGCAAAATACAAAATGTAAAAGTGTTCATGACAGAACGTTCAAATATTCCCTGAAAATAGATCACTTCGTTGACTGTTATTCATATTAAACAGTCAGTTCAAAGTGTTCATGGTCGGCAGAAAAAAGATGAAAAGAGCTTTGCTCCTCCGTTCGATACGGGTACGGACTCGCCCCAAAATGTAATGAATCCGTGTCAGGATCAAACTCCATCTTTTCATCAAGTTCCTTTGAAATCGGATCAGTAGGCGAATGCGGAATCAAATTTGTAATGATCTTACCGAACGATCCTGGATCCACCGTTTGATCTGGATTCGCTCCACTGATCCGCGCCAAAACTTTCCTGAACCAGATTCACGTTTGGACGAAATGTGATTAAAAAAAAGCATTCTGTGTCTTTCTTTAAATTAATGTTGACAGACAGACTAACAAAGGAAACCAATGAGCACGGATCAGAACATAAACTCCGGCAATTACCTCCTCCTGGGTAATAACTGTGACAGGATTGCATAAGTCGACTCCATCGTGAGTGCTGTTTCCATAGTTACTGAACGGGAAGCTTTTGGTTCACACACGTGATGTTTTTGGAGAGGTTCTTACGTGGGCAGTGAGTCTGTGTCTGTCTCCTCATGAAGAGCTGACTTGGTGTTTTACATGATGATCTACAACTGAAAATAGCGCTACACATTAGAATCCAGTGTTGTGATACGTCCACTGTGTTATATAATGTTGATATTATCATCATCAATATTGTCATTACCATTATTACTATTGTAATTAGTAGTAGTAGTAGTAGTAGTAGTAGTAGTGTTATTAACGTTATTACAATGTTAATGGTAGTAAGTATTACGTCCACTGTGTTATATAATGTTGATATTATCATCATCAATATTGTCATTACCATTATTACTATTTGTAATTAGTAGTAGTAGTAGTAGTAGTAGTAGTAGTAGTAGTAGTAGTAGTGTTATTAACATTATTACAATGTTAATGGTAGTAAGTATTCAATAAATATGTTCCATTACTTTCAAACGTTTCAGAAACAAGGCATTAAAACACATAACATGAGAAAAACCCCTAAAAGAACAAACCCAGCCCAGACTAACCATTTAATTACCGTCGTGGTCTAGGGGTACGAACAACATGGCTTAAGTACTCAGTCCCCTACTCCTTCCTCCCGCCTGTCTTCTCACATCAACCCAATCCTCCATTCTCAACCAGCCAACCGTCTGTTCTCTGCTGCTACCCCCCCCCCCCCCATCCCCCCCCCCCCCCCTCACTTTTTTTTTTTTTTAAAGGAAAACATTCATTAAAGACACTACTCGCATTTCTGAGAACAGGCTAAGAAAATAGTATGAAAAGCCGTAAAAAAAAATGATGCTCTAGTAAAACGAATCATACAAAGAATAATGGTATGTGTGCACGCGTGCACGCGCCTGTATGCGCGCGCGCGTGTGTGTGTGTGTGTGTGTGTGTGTGTGTGTGTGTGTGTGTGTGTGCGTGCGTGCGTGCGTGCGTGCGTGCGTGCGTGCGTGTGTAAAACTAAAACATCCAACACACAACAGTTTGTAAGGTACATTACCTTTGTGGGAAAGGGGATACGGGTTGTGGGTGGAGAAACTGGAGAGAGAGAGAGAGAGAGAGAGAGAGAGAGAGAGAGAGAGAGAGAGAGAGAGAGAGAGAGAGAGAGAGAGATTTTTAAAAAATCAGCTCGACCCCTGTGTCACGGTCACAATACTACTGCTCCCCTTCGTTCCTCAACTCGACCTCCCTCCATTTGTCTCCCCTCCCCCCCCCCCCCCCCCCCCAACGTTTCCTTCGTCTCACCGTCTTCCCATTAACCCCCTTCCCCGAACCATCCCCTCTCATTTCCCTACCTCCCTAGTTTCTAAATTCTGGTCAGACTGTGAACTGAACGGTAGGCTACGTGTTGTTTTGTTTACTTTACGTCGAGAAGGGCAGAGCCGAAGGGAGGGGTCGTAAACCACGACAATAAGTACGATCGATTCACACCCCAGTGGGGAGTGCAAGTGTCAAAGAGTTTAATCCTGTTTGAATTATATAACCCCCCCCCCCCCCCCACCCACTTGCCTCCCCCGCCCCCTTCCCTCCCCCCACTCCCCTCTTTCTCTCGCTCTCTTCTACCCTCTCCTTTGCTTTGCGAGAAGCCTCTTCAAATTCTTCCCCTCTTTATTTCACAGCCACTTCAAAATCCTTCCGCTTTGTAATTCAAATCTCCAGATTTATTATGCTGTGTGTGTGTGTGTGTGTGTGTGTGTGTGTGTGTGTGTGTGTGTGTGTATGTGTGTGTGTGTGTGTGTGTGTGTGTGTGTGTGTGTGATCACTTTTATCTTTTATCTTTCTCTCTCTCTCTCTCTCTCTCTCTCTCTCTCTCTCTCTCTCTTCTATCCTCTCTTAGCTTGAGTAAGACCACTTCAAAATCTTCCTCTTTTGTTTTCATCTTACATCTCGGGGTCTATCACAGCTTTGTGTGTGTGTGTGTGTGTGTGTGTGTGTGTGTGTGTGTGTGTGTGTGTGTGTGTGATTATTTTAATCTCTCTCTCTCTCTCACTCTCTCTCTCCCCTCCCCTCCCTCATTCTCTCTCATAAGCAATTTTAATAAATCTGGTTCAACCCAAAGCCTCTTTGTTCCGCCTACTGCCTGCTGCTTGTGTGATAATTACGGCAACATGAACTAAGCCATGTAAACACTTTCCCATAGCATCTCCCTTACCCCACCCCACCCCACACTGCATCCCTACACCCGCCGCTGAAATTACACTGGCAGGCTTTCAGTAATGACTGTCTGCCATCAGGGAAGGGAGAGAAACGAAAAGAAGGGGGAACATTGTTGAGGGGAAGGGGGAGGGGGGGAGGGTGTGCATGTAGTAGGATGGAATCTCTAACCTTTAGGAAGTGGGATTTGGGCTCAGTAGGGAGCAAACTGTCTTTCGGTCTGTTTGCGTGTCGTCGCACCACTTCAAGCAGCCCGCTCTTTAACGTATTTGGAGTGAGGTCCCCCTCGCCTGCAACCAAGACAACGACGACGACTGACATGCCCGTATGTCTTGTGACGTATCCAGTGATTTTATGTCAGGTCTGTTCCAGTTCGCAAAGTTCTGTATGGTCGGAGGGGAAGTTATTCCTTATTATTCACTTTTCTTTTTTCCCCAAAATGTCACAAGTAGAAACATTCTCTGACTGGTAAACGTTATTTGCTGAATTTTTCACACTTCAAGTGCAACAAAAGGCACAGTCCAGTTCAAGTCTGGGATCATGGAACTATCAATCACAGAACGCAATACGATTTATATACAGCGCAGTGCAAATCATACCACACTATTCTGTATGAAACGCTTCATGAGGGTTGGTCAGTCAATGAATAAATGTTTGTTTGTTTTTTTTTTTTCACCAAGATCAACTACTTGCTCTGCAGCTTACATGCGATGTATGATTTTCCCACAAAGTGTGTGTGTGTGTGTGTGTGTGTGTGGGGGGGGGGGGGGGGGGGAGGGAATGGGGTGCGTCCGTCCGTGTATGCGTGTGCATGTGTGTGTATGTGTATGTGTGTGTATCCGACTGTGTACAAGAGTGCATGCGTGCGTGTGTGCGCACGTGTTGTGTGTGTGTGTGTGTGTGTGTGTGTGTGTGTGTGTGTGTGTGTGTGTGTGTGTGTGTGTGTGTGTGTGTGTGTGTGTGTGAGAGAGAGAGAGAGAGAGAGAGAGAGAGAGAGAGAGAGAGACGCAGAATGCAAGACAGAAAGAGTTACAGATATGAAAACATTGGACAAGTGTGCTTGTTAACGTGTGTACGCGTATGTATGCATAAATGTTTGCATATATGTTCACACATGCATTTATGCATGCCATATGTGCATCTATCACTCTGTGTGTGTGTGTGTGTGTGTGTGTGTGTGTGTGTGTGTGTGTGTGTGTATGTGTGTGTGTGAGTGTGCGCGCGCGCGCGCGCGCACGCGTGCGTACATGCTGACATGTATGCGTGCATGCTTGCACGTATACAAGTTGCGTGTTTGCATATATGACTGTGTATATGCTTGTGTGCAAGTATGCTCAGTCACCAGTATGCATGCATACACCTGAAACAAACAACAGACAAAAAACGTTTTGACTGTAATAACCGGTACGATGTAAACGTGTCCTCAAATCAAATTACATTCATGTGTGTGTATCAGTAAGGTTCATTTATGTATCGTGGTGGGAAAAGTAAGTCTAGTTTGGTTTATGGCTGTTATTTTTGCTGATAATGATGTTGCTACGTGGTTGGTCGGTTAGTTGGTTGGTTGGTTTTGCTTTTATAAGGTTAGCGGGAGGAGGCTGAGGGGGTGAATTCATGGTTGCATTGTTGAAAACAACTTATCTCCTACCGCACCACTGCTAGAAGTCTATGTCGACCAACACGCTTCGTGTCCGCCGAGTTTGTTGATTCTGTCGTTTGGTAAACACCAGTAATATTTCAAGTGTGATAAGAACTATCGCGTTTCATTTTCACTCCTTCCTTGACTTGTCCCCCCTCGCCCCACCCCCACCCCTCCGCCGTATCCACCCCCAGTCGCCATTCTCTTTCTCAGTCTGGCTGAGATCAGGAAAGTGTGGCGACTAAAGAACCGGCATTTATAACTTTTTTTCTCCCAAGGCCAAAATCCACCTCTTCATTTTTTTGGTGCTTCACACTGTCCTCTTCATCTGCAAAATAAATAACTTAAAAAAAAAAATAATAATAAACTACTTTTGTTTTTTTTTTCTTCTTTTCTTTTTTTTTTTTTTTTTTTTTTTTTTTGTCTCCACCAGTCTCTTACACACCATGCATAGTCTGTATGTTTGTTTTCTTACAAATGAACACATATTGGCTGATTTTAGTGTTTTAGCGGTCGATACAAAGTGTCTGGGTTTGTTAATGTTCTAATGTGTGGTGTACTGGCACTCTCACGCTGGTAATGTGCTGTTTATACAACGCAAACCACTTAAATGAAGCAAAAGACTTTTGTTTTTATGTCTGTCTGTCAGTCTGTCTTCGAAAAAAAAAACTGAGGAAAAAATTAGTTAAGTCTTTTGCTTGAAGAAAAAGAAACACCCGAAGGTGCTGGGGAGGACCCAGAGAAGCACCGTCTTCACCTGCCTTTAGAGCAGTCCTGTACCACCCTTGGAGGCCTGCGCTGTGATGGCCTGTCCCCATCGTCAACACTGCGCAGGCCTCTAAGGGTGGTACAGGACTGCTCTAAAGGCAGGTGAAGACGGTGCTTCCCTGGGTCCTCCCCAGCACCTTCGGGTGTTTCTTTTTCTTCAAGCAAAAGACTTAACTAATTTTTTTCCTCAGTTTTTTTTTTTTTTCAAAGACAGACTGACAGACAGACATAAAAACAAAATCAGCTTATACAAGCTTTAAAATTCACATCAAACGAAGTGAGGTATGGCGACTGAGGAAAGTAGTTATGATCATAATGATACCCATCATTGTCGCTCCTGAACTTAATATCCCCGGTAATCATCCTGAAGAAGGGCGAAAAAGAATGCAGGAACGATCCTAGGAAAGATGACAAACGTATACAGGAGACTTGGACGAGGGTCACATATAATCTCGGAAATTGGTCTATTCCCCAAAGATGCTACCGTTATAGCGAAAAGGGGGTCTAAAAGGGAGACACGAGGAAAGCCAAGAAGCGAGATAAGTGTATGTGTGTGAGAGTGGGGTGGGGGGGGGGGGTGGGTGGGTGTGCGTCTGTGTATGTTCATGCATGTTTGTTAGTGTGTGTGTGTGTGTGTGTGTGTGTGTGTGTGTGTGTGTGTGTGTGTGTGTGTGTGTGTGTGTGCGTGCGTGGGGAGAGCGTGTTTGTGCGCGCATGAGTGGGCTTGTGCAGTGTGTATGCATACGTACAGTGGTGGCAAGCCATACACAGATACAGCTCCAAGAATGAACAGATATATAAGCAAATGACCTGTGTAATTTAAAAAACAAATGTATGCACACACAAACAGGACAAATAAGCGAAAAAAACAGATTAACATTAAACCAGTACCACAGCACAAACTGATGGCTACCTAGTGGTTCTTGTATGCTTTGTCTTCTTCTTTTTTCACAGAAGAGATACATCTCCAGTATCCGATGTTATACAAAAGCGTGTTTTTGAACTCTGTTATTCATTAATTACGTAATAAGCAAACTGATGTAACGCTTTCTCAGTTCTATGTGTTGATCGAAGATCATTTGTAATGCTATCAATTTTTCAGTTTTATGTGCTATGCTAATGCACATTTTCCCTACTAATATAATATGGTTAATTGATTTTGTGTTCTGTTTACTTATATCGTCTCTGTGGACACTAAAGAGTGCGTCAGTTAAGGACAGTTTTAAGGATTTACCGATTCTCGATGAAATCAATATTTCTACATATTCCAAAACTTGTTGACAGGAAGACAGTAGAAAAAGAAATGTTCGATAAAAGTCGATTTCATCTGTACAGTTATCACACTTATTTGTTTCCGATACTTTCATTTTTTTGCAAAAGAATATTAGTAGGGTAAATGTTGTAGTTTATTTTCCGTTGTAGTTCATTCAACCTAACCTCTTTTGTAGATGTTCTTGGTATCAGCCATACGAGATCGTCTATTTAAAGTTAAGTTTTCTACGCCAGAAGTCCTTGCCATTTGCAGTTCTGTAACTTGGATTCCTTTGCTCCAGTAACTTCTTATCTCTTTTGGTTTTGTATTGAATTTCTATGAACCTCGACAAATATTTGAGATACATCTTAACAAAATTTAGATTCGGTATATCACAGAAATAAATAGACATTTCAATTGCTATAGACAACGCGGTGATGATAATCTCCCTTTGTCCATTATGCCACGAGGCACTTGATAATGAAGTTCATTTTATTTTTTCTTGCCAGGAACTAAGTAATGTTCGACAAGAGTTTATTCCGCAAAAAAATACTATAGACAACCATGCTTATTTAAGCTAATTATGTTAATGACATCAAGGAATGAAACACTTATAAAGCAGTTCGCATTATATTTGAGCAAAGCATTTAAGATTCGGAGGTTTGTTGCAGCATAGGTTAATTTTTCATCAGTGTTTTCTTGATTGTTATTTCTGTGTAGTAGCATTTGCAAATAGCAAGCTATGTGCAGTGAAATTAATGCTTCGAAGGTTTAAACCTTAAAAAGATTGTTTTGTGGTTATGCTTTATTTTGTTTGGCCAAATTCATTTTTGTCTGCATGTTATTTTGTATGTATTATCGTTATTTTTGTCGACAAACTTTCACCTTGCTTACTCTCTCTCTCTCTCTCTCTCTCTCTCTCTCTCTCTCTCTCTCTCTATATATATATATATAATATATATATATATATATATATATATATATCTCCCCTGGGCATAATAAGATGTCAAAGGCTTAGAAGGGCTGAGAGAGAGAGAGAGAGAGAGACAGACAGACAGACAGACAGACAGACAGACAGATAGAAAGAGACAGAGACAGAGACAGACAGACACGGGATAGTGGTGGAAGAGACAAACAAAGAGAAGTGTGGAAGGAGAAAAGAACAGAACCGTATAGGTGGGCAGAGAGATAGAAAGAAAGAAAGACTGGCACAGTGAAAAAAAAGAAGGCAGAGGGCGCTGGGTCTGTGGGGATGGGGCGGGGGGGGGAGTTGGGGGAGGAGGGAGACTAGCACCCATGGTGACATTTAAATGCATCTAGCCAATCCCATAAGCGCGGAAGCAAACAACACGCAGATTAAATCCACTCACGCCACAATGCGCTCAGGTCCCAGGTGTCGATGGACAAAGGCACGGTGAACTAAACAAAGCTCCCGACTCACAAAGAGATACCTTTTAGGCCAGGGATATCCGTCTGTCCATTTCATGCCGGCACCATCCTCTCTGAGGTTAGAAGCCGGCAGAGACCAGGACCGACATACTTTCCTTTCCGGCAGCACTCTGTCCTTGGTGCCTCAGGAGAAAGGCAAAGTGAAGCAGACACCATTACAGAGGAGACGCCTCTGGCCTTTGGGCACTAAAATGGAACCAGTGCAGCTAGCTTCTCTCTTTGATGGACTGTCGGCTAATAATCTCCTCTGTTACCAAGACTGTCTTTATGACAGAGGAATGCCATCGATTCTTCCTGCCAATGGCAATGTAGCTGACAGAATTCAGCGAAAGACGCTGCCTGTTACATCCATCAATATTGATAAATGAAACAGACAGATGAAAAATAAAGATAAAATTTAAACAGTTTCTCTCCATTCACAAGGCACTTCACCTTCGATACAAAACGAGATCAATGTTACTTTAAAGGGCAAGAGGTCAACAAGAATTTCTTTATAATTGTGTCCAGCTATTATTTTTCTGTATGCTACAAAAATTAGTAACAGAATCTGACTGGAAGAAAGATGTCTTGGGAATCTCATTCCATTTCTGCGACTGTTCATGGAAATATCCCAAAAGATATTCTATGTTAGTAAAATTATAGACATTCGCAGACGTGCTCACGTATATACAATCACAAACAATTAATCACTGCGTATAACAGCTGTGTATTGGAAGGGTGCAGGGACTATGACTATAAAACGAAAGAGGAGCCATTCTGTCTGAAGACACAGAGTCAGTTCAACAAAGCAGTGGACAGCCGCCAAATGATCATTCATCAGAGGAGTGTTTTCCTGTCCGTGCTATCTCCTCAGCAAGGCATGCGCATTTGTGAAGTGACAATCCATCATCCATGTCATTGCAGCATTCTACAAAGACACAAGCCGCACATTCCTCCTGAACAACAACGTCTGAAGGGCAACAGGAGGGAGTGTGTCAAGGCTGTCTCTTCCATGCCATTCTGTTCAACCTCTGACTAGGCCACAGATGGTAACATTTAGGATTTTCACCTGCCAACACCCACAACCACCAGAAAGAGGAAACTTTGCAAGTCACGTTTCGCTAATTATAGAGACCTCATTATATAGACTATGAGACTGGCCGAATTCGCTGCTCTATGGCAGACAGGATAAAAAATATACACAATGGAAGTAACTCACAGACAATCAAAACCTTTTCTTTTCTTTTATTTTTTTTTCTCGTTGTCTCATTTTCTGAGCCACCTCAGTCGCATTTCTCACACGACACTCTTTGCAGTTCGTTTGCTTGTCTGTGTATTTATTCATTTATATATTTATGTGTGTTAACTGATAACACAATGACGTAAATGAGAATAGACATTCAAATAAAACGCCCTTAGGGACTACTCACAGATCTAAATCCAGTCAGTTTTTTGCTGTCTCGGCCAGAAAGGTTATTTCACCAATCAAGATCTGTTAGCTTTTTTTATTTAGCTGTC
>JADBJO010004938.1:32500-45000 GCA_016801955.1 Conus betulinus
GGCACGACACAAGACCTTCACTGCTTTCATCACGGAGGCACTCAGCCACCAGTCCTCTGAGAGCGACAGAGTGGAAACCACGCCACGACACAACTGACACTTTTTGCCTGGTTGGGGGAAAGAACAGCCGAATACAGGCAGCAGCGGCTTCCTTTTGTGACTCTTGTATGATAATCTTCCGGGGTACCGGGACCGGATTTCAACACTGTTTCACGAGTACTGTTTTTTCACGTCTGTATTATGAGAGAGAGAGAGAGAGAGAGACTGAGAGAGGAGAGAGAGAGAGAGAGGAGAGAGAGGGGTCCTGGCCAAACGAGAGACAGACACACTGACGGATGGACGAAAGGCAAACTAAATGTTGGTTATAGCCCAGGCCGACCGCAAAGGGCGTATATCAGGGTTGTTTTCCTCATTGAATTCAAAGTTCAAATAGATTTAAAAAAATGAAACATACAAGCACAACTCACTGACTTATTAACGCTAGATTTTCTAAAACGACCGGAATTTCATTACAATCATTTGTTCGACTGCATGCACCATGGAGTTTCTTTCCCTTTTAAAAGATGAGAGGGGTGTAAGAGAAGTGGCTTGAGTGCGTAAGCCTCAGCTTTCGGTTTCAGATCGGTGAGAGGGATAAAACAAATCTGCTCAACTGTTTATTTGTGGCGTTCTTGGCAAGTTTATCAGTCACCTCATTGCCTGTAATGCCGACTTCACTGGGAACACAGGCAAAATCTATGTTGTAGCCATCAGATTTCATGGTGTACACAGTTCAAACAGTTTCAGCAGCTGCGGGTGCTTGAACTTACAGCCAGACAAGGCCTTCAAGCAGAAGGAAGGAAGTCAGGGAGGGAGGGATGGAGAGAGAGAGAGAGAGACAGACAGACAGACAGAGACAGACAGACAGACAGAGAGAGAGATAGAGAGAGAGAGAGAGAGAGTCAAAAACAGAGACAGAGAAAGAATACAAAGATATTATGTACACGTGTGTGTGTGTGTGTGTGTGTGTGTGTGTGTGTGTGTGTGTGTGTGTGTGTGTGTGTGTGTGTGTGTGTTTTGTGTGAAAACGAGCAACTAAGCCATGCTGTACGACTGGAAACTAGTCATCCATCAAAGCAGTGGTCACACGCTATTTCCGCCGTATAATTGCCATTTCCAGTAAGTAGCTGCCACTTCCTGTTTTGGCTCGTCCCTTGAGTTAAGGCAGGAAATCCCAATGATTACACGACAGACTGATATTCCCTCTTTTTCAGTCTGGACCACAACAACAGTCTGAGAACAATGCAGAAAGCATTAAGTAATTCCCCGTTCTTTTCTCTTAATAATAATGAGGGGGGAAGGCATGCTTTCTGTTTTAGACCCTTGTCTGTCTGTCTGTCCGTCTGTCTGTCTGTCTCTGTCTCTATCTGTCCGTCTGTCTGTCTGTCTCTGTCTCTCTGTCTGTCTGTCTGTCTGTCTGTCTCTGTCTGTCTCTCTCTCTCTCTCTCTCTCTCTCTCTCTCTCTCTCTCTCTCTCATAATCATGCTGAACATGTTATTCTTATTTTATACACACGCTTTGTTTTCCGGAATTCTTGAGTAGCGACGATAACATGTAGGCTACAAAGGCTTTGGTTTAAAGCTTGGCTGGTACATCATAAAGGATAGACCCCTAAGCCCACAGAAAATGATTTCTCCTGCAAATGGACTGCCTCTGCGGGTTGCCATGAGTCATGAAACATTCCTGAACATCACTCGCCATTCTCCTGTTCAGATGATTTCCGACCTACTTGGGGAGGGGGCAAGCAAAGCCTTTCTTATGCTGAACATGTTTGCCATGAAAATATCAAAGGAGGTCTGATAATTATTTGTTATAGGATACAGATCATCAAAAACATTCACTTAATTGACGGCTTATTACACAAGGGAGCAAGTTCATGTCCTTTGAGCAGTTTAAAACTTCATACAATATTAAAACGGACTAAATAATGTTTATTGCTCGTGTATAACTCTTATTTACACATGTAAATAAAGTAGCTTGTATAATAATAACAACAGATCGATGGAGATTTCAGTCTGGGGGATACAAATTATTCAGCGCTACGTTTCATTATGGCATTACTTCTTGTTGAAACGGATCCTATGAGTGATGAAAAATGGTACAAAACATTTGGTTTGTAACTGAATTGGTCATCATATTCAATAAAGTGGGGAAAATAAAGGAGATCAAGTTCAAGTAGTTTCAAATTTGATAGGTACGCAGATTTGTAGCTAATTTTTTTTCCCTGTAAACGCGGGGTGTAGCATATAAGTCTCGGTGTGTATATTGTGTCAAGAAATATGAGACAAACACACAGCATAAAGTCAGGTATTATGTGCATGTTAAACGCTTCAGGGAAGATTCTGCTATCACTGAAAATGATTGTAGCCACATTTCAAGTCTGCATTTTGATGCATATTTTTCTTGCATTTGACAACGACACGCATATTAAATCTAGGTAACATTATACTGCTTGAAACGTTCTTTATCTTCGAGTGTATGAGGAAAATGAAATAATTCCAAACTTTCAAACTTAAGATCCTGTTTAAAAAACAAAACAAAACAAAACAAAATGTAAGTGAAATACAAAATATTCTAAAAACGTCGTATATGATTCACAAGATTTATGACGAGTATCATCTATGAATGTAAATTGAAATTTTTATAAACAGTAATGAAAGCCTAGTTGGCAGTGCAGCTTACATGTACATCCAATGCGTCCAATGAAAATAATTATGTATTTAAGATAGCTGCGTTTATGATAGTGTGAAGCGCGTAGTGTGCAGGCGAAGTGTCTGTGCGCTTGTCACCTCTTGCTTTCAGCCTTCATGGTTGGTAGCACCGCTGTGAACAGCACTGCGAAAAGAGAGCCGAGTGCGTAAGTCTCTCCTGCCAGTAGGTAGCCTCTCCGCTACAAGCGCTATGTTGTGCCTCCACGTAGCAACGCATGTCCACTGGCTGCCTTGCGGCCCCAGGCCAAACTATAGGGGACTTGGAGTAGGTTTGGCCCCTAAACATGCAACGTGCAGGCCCATCGGCGCGTGGAGATGCCCTGGCGTTTATGAACCAAACCCCCAGCTATAGGCAAATAGCAGGGCAGAGGGAGCTCCTCAGCCTCGGTCAGCCATCCCTCTAGGACTCGGATACTTCGAACATAAAAGCTGCACCTTCTGGGGCTGTCTTACACATGGCAGCCTTTGCACCTGTGGGGCAATGAAACCCAGAAGGCGAGAGGGTAGAGAAGAGACAGCACAAAGTCCCATGTGCTGGTCAGGCAAGCAGGTACGCTGATAAACCGAAAAGCAACCCTTACCAGCTTCCTGCAAGTCCTGCGGGGATGGAGAAGTAGTGACGGGACAGGCAAAGGATGTTGCTGGAGGTCCCTAGCTACAACTCTGCACGTAGGCAGCTGTAGGCTGATGGTCGTTCATCGTAAACCAGGACAGATGTGATGCTCGCATCCTCCTACAGCGACAGAGCAGCCCTATTCAGGGACAGCACTGCTCTCGACACATGGAGAGGCGGAGATAAAAGGATCCCAAAACAAATCCTGCCCTTCTTTGTACCTGATAGGTGACCGCGCCTGTCTGGTCATCCAACAAGGTGGTCGAAAGTAAAAACAGAAAACGCAGATGCCTCACACATTTGGGGCACGGAATGTCCGAACCTTACTGGACAGAGACGACAGACCAGAGCGTCGTACGCTCTGATTGCCAAGATGCAAGGCCGTTACCAGATTGACACAACGGCTCCGAGTGAAACAAGACTTGCGGGCGACACACAGGTTGGAGAAGTTAGAGGAGGCTACACCTTTTACTGCACTGGGAAGCCTGAAGAAAACCCAAGAACTTTTGATGTTAGATTTGCAATTCGCACAAAGCTTGCCCTGAAGCTGGATAGCCTACCACATGGCATTAATGATCGCCTAATGATATTGCGGCTTAGGCTTACAAAGGACCGCTTTGCCACCATTACCAGCGCCTACGCTCCAACAATGAGGAACCCAGACGACATCAAAGAAGCCTTCTATGAGGAGCTAAACCATGTCATCACTGAGGTCAACCGCAAGGACAAGCGGATGATCCTCAGGAACTTCAACGTTCGTGTAGGAAGGGACTACTCCACTTGGCCCAGCATTCTTGGACGCCACGGCATTGGAAACTGCAACTCCAATGGTCTGCTGATGATTCACTGTGCGCACAGCATGCACTTTCCATCATCAACACCATCTTTTAGCAGGCAGACACTTTCAAGAACACGTGGACACCCCCCCGCTCCAAACAATGGCACATGCTTGATTATGCGATTGTTCGCCAGAGGGACAGACATTATGTTCTTATTGCACGCTGCATGAAGGGACCTGTTTGTTGGTCAGATCACCGCCTGATAAGGAGCAAGATCCAGCTTGCTCTGAACCAGAGTTACGACCCCAAGAAGGCTGAACATTGCTGTGTAACAACAGAGACATTCTGCAAAATGCAGGAATGTTTGTCAAACATTAACCTCAGTGGAGAAGACACTGGCGAAAAATGGGAAGCCTTCAAAGAATCCCTGTACAACGCTGCAGCCTACACCCTGGGCTTTTGTGAACACAAACATACAGACTGATTTGATGAAAACGACCCAGAGATCAGCAAGCTCATAGACAAGCTCCACAAGACCACAGAGATCACCTCAGCAACAAAAACCTGTGAGAGAAAAACAGCAGGAGTACTAGCAAGCCAAGCATCTCACCCGACAGAAGCTTCGACAGATAAAGAACGATTGATGGGAAAGAAAAGCAGAAAGTCTGTAAGCTGCGGCTGACACCAATGGCATGAAGGCATTTCACGAGGGCTTTCGCACGATCTATGGGCCAAAGACAACTGGGGTCAAACACCCATTCGTGCTTCTGACCAGACCACACTGCTCACAGATAAGACTTACATTCTTGCTTGCTGGGCTGAGCCCTTCAATGCTCTTTTGAATAATTTCGTCAATATCTGAAGAAGCAATTGCAGCGCTCCCACAACTGCCAGTGCAGGAATCTCTGGCAGACCCACCCTCCAGAGCAGAGATTGCAAAGGCTCAGAAGCAGAACGCGTCTGGTAAAGCACCAGAAGCAGATGGAATTCCAGCAGACATCTACAAGAATGGAGGTGAGGTACTCCTGGAAAAGCTGACCAACCTCTTCCAGTCCATATGGGAAAAGGGAGAAGTGATCAAGCGTTCTGTGAAAATCATCGTGGGATTTCCCTCTTGTGTATCGCAGGAAAGATTCTTGCAAGGTCATCTTGGAGAGACTCATCATCCACATAGCAGACTCCATCGTCGCTGAATCACAGTGCGGGTTTTCGCGCAGGCAGATGCACAACGGACATGGTATTTATTGTTCGCCAGTTATAGGAGAAGTGTCGTGAGCAGAATCAGGAGCTCCACATGTGTTTGTTGATCTCACCAAGGCCTTCGACACCGTTCATCGGACTGGCTTGTGGAAGATCCTTCACAAGTTTGGTTGCCCGGAAAAGCTCATCTAACTGATAGTTTCATTCCCTGATGACATGCAGGCGAGGGTGCAAGAAAATGGAGATATCTCTGACACATTCCGGGACTGTGACAAGGAGGTATACATCCAGTTAGTTCAGATGGCGCCCCATCGTCAACACAGCGCATGCCTCCAAGGGTGGTACAGGACTGCTCAAAAGGCAGGTGAAGACAGTGTTTCTCTGGGGTCTCCCCAGCACCTTCGGGTGTTTCTTTTTCTCTTTTCAGTTAGTTCAGATGGCACACTCTTTAACCTTCGACGACTTCAGGCCGAGACAAAAGTATCTGATGCCCTTCTGAGAGAGTTCCTCTTTGCAGATGATTGTGCACTCGCCCACGCACTACAGAACTGTGGTTCTGAGCGCTCTCCTCTACTGTTGTGAGACGTGGACCGTGTACCGCCGACAAATACAACAACTCGAACAGCTATATCACGATGCTTGCACAAGATCTGCAGCATCAAATGGCATTGACAGAATGTCCAACCTTCAGGTCCTGAAAAAATGTCGATTACCCAGCATTGAGTGTATACTCATCAAACAAAGCTCCGATGGACAGGAAAGGTAGTCCATATGAAGGACAGCAGAATTCTAAAGATGCTGCTCAATGGACAGCTGAGGGAAGGACAACGTGACTAAGGAAGGCCTCTCAAGAAATACAAAGACACCTTGAAGGCCAGCCTCTGAAGCTGCAACATCCACACTGCTTCCTGGGAAGATGTCGCCCTTGACAGAGCACAGCGGAAGCAACAGTGTACCCAGGGCACCAAGACGTTTGAGCGCAACAGAGCAGCTGCCATCCAGGAAAGGAGGAATTGGAGAAAACGGGACCCATCCTTGCAGGATTTCATTCTATGCAGTGTCTGCGGAAGACTTTACACCTCAAGAACTGGTCTTCATTCCCACATGAGGACCCCATCAGCAGATGATCTGCTTGCCTACTCATCCGTCGGACACGACGGGGGAATCCATCAAGACAACTGTTGGGCGTATATAGAACGGAAAAAGGGGTGGTTCCAATTTTGTGAATACTGACATGCTGTCTGCACGAGGCTATGATTTTTGTCCATTCGAATAAAACCTTTAGTCTTACCATGCAACGTGCTTCTATGTGCTAACTTCACGTGCACGCACGATTTCTTTGTTCTTTTTCGCCTACATTTTCTATATTTATTTCTATGTTGTCTGTCTTTTCATTTTTCTCTCTAGCCATTTGTTCCTCACTCGTCTTTCTCTAACGCATGCATTATCGCTGTTGTTGTATGTGTAAGCATGTGGAGTAAGAAAAGTGTAGAAAAGTAAATACAGACAAAACAAACAAACACACAGCTACATCAACAACAAACCTGTTGCTTCTGATCTTCGTGATTTAAAAGATAGATTCTCGCCAGCTTGGCACATACACATGAAAAGAATTCTGATGATTATGTCCATTGATCATTTTTATCTATGTATGTAGCGTCAAAAGAAAATGATTCCAATACATTACTTCTTTTTGTCTACCTCTAATACCTAAAAACATCTGTGCTGTTTGCATGGTAACGGAGGCGAAAAAAGTTCCAACGGAACGTGGATTATTGACTGGGTTGTTCAAAATTTGATTATCGTCTCCATCTCTTTTTGTACAAATTCACACACACACACACACACACACACACACACACACACACACACACACACACACACACACACCACACACAGATACACATAGAGAGAGAGAGAGAGAGAGAGAGAGAGAGAGAGAGAGAGAGAGAGAGAGAGAGAGAGAGAGAGAGAGAGAGAGAGAGAGAGAGAGAGAGAGAGAGAGAGAGAGAGAGAGAGAGAGAGAGAGAGGGAGAGAGAGACAGAGAGACTTTAAAATTGTATTCAGATAAAGTTCTGGGCCCCTTACTGAAGGGGGATACACACACATGATTTCACAAGGAAACAGAATCTAGTGACCTATACAAATCACAAAATAAAATTGTTCATGAAGTCACAATTTTCAGCCTGTTGAGCGCCTGATTAATATACACTGCTGAATCTTTTACTTTTGTCTTATGCCTTGTCCACGTAAGCAAAGTGAATCTAAAATTGCATGGAACCTTGCAGTATTTCGGTTAAATAGATTTTAACCTAAGATCACTCAGGGCAGGGCAGCAAAATAAAACAACTGTAATTGATCCTATTTACCAACATTACATAGACAACAGATAAGCATATTTTCATTTCTAAAACGATATCTAAAGCAATGGTAATAAATACTTAATACACCAGATTGAAAATTGGTCAATTCACTTTATATATACATATACATACATACATGCATATATATATTTTTTTTTTTTTCCCCTCTCAATTTGAAATCTTTGCCAAGTCATCACTATAATGATGGAAGAATTGTTAACCTGCACTTGTTTTCCCCCACTACTTAATTGTTCAGCATTGTATTGTTTGGTCAATCAGTGGGTGATTGCATCTCTTACGAGAGATCCAAGGAAAGGTTGTTCTGCACAATTCTTAGCCGCTGACAATGCTTGGGTTATTGAACAGCAGAGCTGACCACTCAGACTGTTCCATATCTTTTGATCTCCCTTGCATCCTTAAATGGGTCCTCAAGTATATGCTCAAAGATTGTCCCTTACATTTTATATTATTTGCGTAATGTTTTTAGTTTTTCAACAACTTTTTTCCTCTCCACACTTTCGTTTTGTTTAATTCTACTACCTTTCGCTGGCTGCTTTGGGGGTGCTGATGGATTCTTTTTCGAACCCTTGGCGGTAGGGAACACCACAGAATTATGGACTGTGGTGTGTCTCTATCTGACGCCAAGAGCACGGACACAATCAGCCGTGTCTCCTTGATGTCCGTCCGATCCAGCGGACGAAAGGCCTCGGAGCAGGCGATACATACAGATCTGTCTTCGAGAGGGATTGCGATAGTTTCCTCATGCAGCTAGTGAAGGGTTTTCATATTTATGATATGCATTTTCCCATTTACTTCATCTTCAATTTTTTCCCCTCTCAATTTCAAATCTTTGCCAAGTCATTACTATAATGATGGAAGAAATTGTTAACCTGCACTTGTTTTCCCCCACTACTTCATTGTTCAGCATTATATATATGTGTATATATATATATATATATATATATATATATATATAATTATAAACAAAGCTTGCTCTTATGTCTTAGATTGTAGTAAAATGGGGTGATGATAAGCCTTCATATCTGCAGTGGTATATAATTCTGCCTAACTGACAGTATGTGCTTGAGTGGGGTGAATGGGGAATAATAAATGCTTCTCAAAATGAACCTTCAGCAAGCTTATAGTCTCTGAAGTGGGAGACAAACTCCAATGGGGAGGGAAGCTCACTAACATATAACTCCTGGTCAGATACCGGTATTTCGAAACCTGATTGTTTCTCCTCAGTGACCGCGGAAAGTGGTAATTTGACTCCCCTGCCTTTTCGGTTTTAAAAGAATGCTATACCTGAAAAAGGCTGGTGTGCAATACCGTAGTATGTTTGTTGAGTAGTCCAAAAAAAAAAAGAAAAAAAAAAAAAAAAAAAAAACCTAAAAAAAAAACAACCAAAGGTGCCACCTATAAGATATATATATATATATTCATTTTCAACTCGATGTACAGTTCTCTTAATTGAGTAGATTTAACAGCTTGTGCAATACAAATCTGTAACTATTGTGTATGTGACCATGCCACCATGCCAGTCCTGCCATCTATAATCAATAATTCTTTGCCCAAAAGATGTTAAAAATATTAACATAACCTGGTTATTCCGTACAAATTTAAATCCATAAGAATTTAAACAGTGACGAATATTCGTAACCCATGTCTTCTTCCCACTACAATGCAATTAAATACAATTTTATATGCTTTAAACGGCAGCCTATGATCATCCATTCTTGTCATGCTTAGTCAATATTGAATACATTCATGCACATTTCATGCACGAATTGAGGTAAACTGGATATCTGCCCAGTTCAGTATATACAAGATCGTTCGGAGTTCGACTGTCGAGAGAGAGAGAGAGAGAGAGAGAGAGAGAGAGAGAGAGAGAGAGGCTAAGAGTTATTAACAACATCCTCTTTAGTAGAAGCCATGAGTAGCCATGAGTAAGACGAATCTAAACACAGATGGTTGCCTATACTATCTAGGAGGAACGAATTCATCTCTAAGATCACTCAAGGCAGGACACTGCAATAGAAAATGAACTTCATTTTTACATGCGTTTTTGCATAAAGACAAGTAAGATCAGAATTACAATGCTGCCTGAGAGAGAGAGAGAGAGAGAGAGAGAGAGAGAGAGAGAGAGAGAGAGAAGGGGGGGGGGGGTGGAGGGGGACAGAGACGGAGACAGTGATAGATTGTGGATAAGGGTGGGAACAGACAGCATCTTCTTACAGGATTTAGTCTTCTGTTTCGAAGTGTGGAAGGGACCTACTTGGCCAGTCGGCTAAAGCACTTGAAGAAGTGTTTCTAAGTGACCTAATATTGGCCTCTGACGGTGAGCATACCTTGTGACCAAAGCAGAGTCCAGATCAGAAACGTAGCAACAAAAAACACCACTAACACTGGTAAAAACAACACTCAGGTCTGCTTTCAAACGCGACACTTGATAAGACAGCTCATCCACAATTCAAACATTGACGTGCAATTCTGTCATGACTGCGCCAGGAATTGGAAGTTTATTTTACTGATATTTCCAAATAGCAGCTCTAGTAGTTCCATCAGTGGTTCTCTCTAACACTACCAGAACTGTGACAGTTTATCGAAATCAAATTCGGCACCTAGGGGAATCAGGCTGTCAGTCCGTCGTTTGCACCTCTCAAAAGCCCTCTAGTGTTTTGTCATGGAAAGCAAGCAACACCAAATGCTCTTGTTTCCACGTACACGCCAAATAATGTGCTTTATCATACGTGTTGTTTATAACGTCCAATACCCGTTCTTTATGTTGTTTTCTGATTATTTTCAGCGCACATTTTTGTGATGAACACCTACAGTACATCAGAACTGTCATGGGAAAACGAAGCCTTCCTAAACGAGTATAATCTGTTTAATTAGCTTGCAAAAACATCTTTAAATTTCCTGCATTTGAGTATAGGTAAGATGAAATAGATTTCTTGTGCTATTGTGCCAATCTTTTGAAAAACACAGGGTATGTTTGCAAGCCTTGTGAATACACCCGGACATCGAGACGGGCTAAAAGCGACATGAATCGACTGGACTTGAATATGCATGACCACGCATATTTTTTGTTTTTGCGCAGATATAGAACCTCTGCTTGAATTCAAAGGCAGAAGAAAAAACATCAGAGACAAGTAACAGGAAGTGTCAACAGGAGATGTGAAACCCCATTGGCCATTTTAGCTCTTTTAATCCCTCTCCTTTCAGTCACACAGACTCCTGTGTCAAGTTCTCCTGGACACAAGGAAGCACGGAGAGCACGTGATGGGTGAGGGAAGTTCCTTCGTCATCCGTTGAGCCGTCTTAACAGGCATCCTGGGCAGAGAGTGCCAGGAAACATCGGATGGGAGTCAGTTATCAGGTGCCACCAAGCACTACTCACGGGCCTGCTGATCACAGGGGTGTGGGATGTGAGCTTCCTCCACCCCCTCTCTACCTTCCCTCCTCCTAAAACGTTCCTTGCCTCCTCCTCTTTCATTTTTCCCATCCATTCCTCCTCTCCATCTCCAGCCCCTCTGCCCACTACGCAGAAGAAGAAGAAGAAGAAGAAGAAAGAAGAAGAAAGAAGAAGACAAAGACAAAGACAAAGAAGAGAAGAGAAGAAGGAAAAGAAGAAGAAGAAGTAGAAGAAGAAGAAGAAGACGAAGAAGAAGGGGGAAGAAGATGAGAAGAAGAAGAGGAAGAAGAGAAGAGAAGAAGAAGAAGAAGAAGAAGAAGAAGAAGAAGAAGAAGAAGAAGAAGAAGAAGAAGAAGAAGAAGAAGAAGGAGAAGGAGAAGAAGCGGAGGAGGAGGATGAAGGAGAAGGAGCAGAAGAAGAAGACGAAGAAGAAGGGGAAGAAGATGAGAAGAAGAAGAAGAAGAAGAAGAAGAAGAAGAAGAAGAAGAAGAAGAAGAAAAAAGAAGAAGAAGTAAAAGAAGAAGAAGAAGAAGAAGAAGAAGAAGAAGAAGAAGAAGAAGAAGAAGAGGAGGAGGAGGAGGAGGAGGAAGAAGATGAAGGAGGAGAAGAAAAAAGAAGAAGAGATAAAACGTTATACGTCAGCTGTCCTGAGACTAAGGAACTGTTCATGCTAATGCTAGCTGATTTCTAGAAACAGTTGCTAAAAAATGTACGAAGGGGGAAAGAACACACACACACACACACACACACACACACACACACACACACACACACACACACACACTCGCGCGCGCGCGCGCGCGCACGCACGCAAGCACGCACGCAAGCACGCGCACACACACACACACACACACACACACACACACACACACACACACACACACACACACACACACACACACACACACACACACACACACACACACACACACACACACACACACACACACACACACACACACACACACACACATATGTGATATCTCTACTGCTCCTGCTTCCGACCTCGGTTAAGGGCCACACCACTTCAGACTTCCGATGTCTGCCGAGATCCGTACTGCTTCAATTGTTCTGCCTCTTCCAAAGATCAAAATGCTACAGTCATACTAGCTCTGCTGCTAAAAACCATACTTCTATACTCATGCTAGCTCTTCTGAAAACCATACTTCTACACTTATACTAGCTCTTCTGAAAATCATACCTCTATACTCATACTAGCTCTTCTGAAAACCACACTTCTACACTTATACTAGCTCTTGTAAACACCAGACGGCTACAATCATATTAGCTCTGCTGAAAAAACGTACTACTAAGATCATACCAGCTCTTCTGAAAGCAATAATGCAGCAACCATATCAGCTCTCCTGGAAACGATGCTG
>JADBJO010004938.1:55000-57500 GCA_016801955.1 Conus betulinus
CATAGTACAGTGCATCACTGTGCACACAGTGCAGCATAGTACAGTGCAGCACAGTGCAGCAGTATAGTACAGTGCAGCATACTACAGTGCAACACAGTGCAGCATAGTACAGTACAGCATAGTACGGTGCAGCATAGTACAGTGCAACATAGTACAGTGCAACACACAGTGCAGCATAGTACAGTGCATCATAGCACAGTGCAGCATAGTACAGTGCAACACAGTGCAGCATATAGTACAGTGCAGCATATAGTACAGTGCAGCATAGTACAGTGCAACAGTGCAGCATAGTACAGTGCAGCAGCATAGCACAGTGCAGCATAGTACAGTGCAGCATAGTACAGTAGCAACACAGTGCAGCATAGTACAGTGCAGCATAGTACAGTGCAGCATAGTACAGTGCAGTACAGTGCAGCATAGTACAGTGCAACACAGTGCAGCAGCATAGTACAGTGCAACACATAGCATAGTACAGTGCAACACAGTGCAGCATAGTACAGCATGCAGTGCAGCATAGTACAGTGCAGCATAGCATAGTAGTACAGTGCAACACAATGCGGAGAGGGGGCCCGGCGGATAACGCACTCGGTTATGAATAGAGGAAGCAAGCACCGTGTCTGTTGTTCGAATCTCATACGAGGCTTTTTGTAATCTTCCTTGCATCTTTCCACAATTGCTTAAGTGGTGATCTGGGAGCTAGTCCTCGCTATGAAACAGTAAACTGAGGTCCTTTTGTGCAGCACGCAAATTAGTGCACATTTAAGAAACCATGGCAACAAACTGCAGGAAAAAAAAAAAACTCGGTCTGGCAAGTAAACAAAAACACAAGCGTAAGAAAAATGTATATTCCCTCAGTAGTGAGATAATTACAAGTGGTATATCTCCTTTGATGCCAAGAGAGGGTCGACACAATAGCCGGATCCTTCTGATGTGTTAGAATCAGCGGACGAAAGGCGCCTCTGGGAAGGCAATATAAATGGTTCTGTTTTGAAGACCAACTATGATGATCCCTTTATGCTGCTTGTATGGGATTTCATATTCAGAGTCTAACGTCCACTGTTTCATTCCCATTTTCTTCCCCCTCCGTCGCTGAACTTTAAAATGCGTCTTTGCAAAATCTTTTTGTTAATGACAGAATTGTTATCCTGCACTTGCTTTTTCAGCTATTATTGTTCAATTTAAACACATTTCCCTGCCATCGAGCACTTCAGTGCACTCTTTTCCCAGAGAGAGCAGCCAGGAATGTCATAAGAAAGACCTATTGCAACAAAAAACTTGGACAACACAACACGTACAATACAATGAAACGCGGTGCAATGCATAAAAGAAGAATGGATAAGAAATGAGTGCAGAAGAGCAGAGATAAAGGATGGAGGGAAGACGGCAGGGAATGGGGACATGGGCTTGAAAGGGAAGAGGAAGTGGGAAAGGAGGAAGGAGGTGGGGATATAGAGAAGTCAGGCATCGCTCTACGTGTTTATCGTTATTTGCAATTAAATCCTTCAGAAGTCGTCTATTCTGAAATTCCAGCATGTCTCAGCAATACTTGATGTGACAGTCACTTTCTTTAAATGTCTGTTACCCCTTTTGATTAACAACGAAATTTTACATTATTTATATGAAATACTCGTCACTGTAGCTTCACAAAATTATTTTCATGCACACACGTTTCAAACACAAATATCAGACAGGTCCTGACAGACTCACAAGAAATGTTTTTTCTCCTTTTGATAACGGGCCTTAAACTGAGCCATCAACAAAATATCTCACCAAATAAATGCTCTTTAAGCAACTTTTTATTCCTGGGTTTGGCGTCAACACAGCCACAGAAACTCCACAATCTCCGCGCCCTCATGTAGAATTACAAAATATAAAATTGCCTCCGCCAATCTCAGTTAAAACAACAAACGAAAACAAACAAACAAACAGGAACCAGTACACCGTGTGTCCCTGCTATATTTGGGGGAAAACGTTCAAAAACAAAGAAAGAAAGTTAATGTAATCGGTTAAGTCTACTTAGAAAATATCTTTAAAAGTAGAACTATTCATCTTCGGTGTTCCCCCTTCATTTCTTCCCACCGCTTCTTACCGGCAGGTTTTCTATGCCGATCATCTGCAAGTCGTGGCGTTTACTTGACATTTATCACTGACACCTTCCGTGTCATTACATAAATAAGTGTTTTTGAAAAACAAATAAATGTCTAAGCAATGTGCATCGTCTATGAATGGAAACAGACATGACTTTGATGAAAAATGGTTTGTGTATCTGCCTTTGTTTAGTTAAGATTTTCTTAATTCAGCAAATATGATCAATTATCTCATTACATGTCAAAGTGCAGTACCGATTGTGTAAAGACCGATGTGGTACTGTACTTAAGATAGGAAGTGAGATATTGAACTAGAAACGAGAGTGTGTATGATACATAATGATCTGAACTAGGTGGTACAACTAAAAGAGAATGACAGAATATGTCCACATCTTGACCAGTTATGTGTTATT
>JADBJO010004938.1:62500-67500 GCA_016801955.1 Conus betulinus
TGAAAGTGCTCATAGCGCCTATCCTAGGATAGAGACTATGCTCTAAGTGCTTGGCAGTCCAAGTGCCCTGTTATACAACAGGCTCTCTACCTGGATACGGCCAACTGAAGAGATGTCCACTGGCACTGCACCCAGTCGTTTCCTGCATCATTTAGACTATCAGTCACTTGCTTTTTCATTCTTTTATTCTTTCGGTGCGTACTATGTATAGATGTGTCATCTGTTGCAATGGCAAGCCTGGCCTTTACTTACAAAAGGCCAGTGTTGGGATTTTAAGGGTGTGCAAGGTTTTGTGCACGCGTTTACACACGAAACCTCGAGTTATAATCTCATTCGAATGAATCTGTGGGAAGTGGAATCAGAACCAATGTTAACTCAATGACGGAAAATCCCTTGTGCCAAAACGGGCCCGGCGGAGATTCGAACCCGCAACCCCAGCACCACCAGGTCCACGAGTCCGACGCTCTACCAACTGAGCTATTTTGGCCCCCTGTACCTATTAAAGTCACTTCGTTCGGTGTATCCAGATTCTCTATGGTCCGGAACTACACTTTTCAGGTAATCAAATATTGATACTTCCAATAAGTCTGATTTTGCTGTTTTCACTTAAATCCGTACATTATTCTTTGAGAAATTTGGGACAATAGATCCGCCCTTTGGAATCTGTACCCAAGCGTCATAAATTCGCATATGGCCCATGATGCATTTTTTTTCCATCACGTTTTGTTAAAAACGGTACGGTAGTTTCTATGTGACAGACAGGAAAATAAACAACAGATACAAAAACAGAGAATATGATTGTGCTACGTGTATATCAAGAGGGATATGGGAAGAAATATCATTTTCCCCACATAAATAGACAATACTCTGCCCACAATTAAAAAAAAAATCACAAAAACAAGGACCCCGCCAAAAATATGCCACAAAGTTCTTGTAACAGAGTGTTTTGAAAAGTATGCATATGCTTGACAGCAACATCTGTAATTTCTTTAACAAAGAGAAAATTCAGCTAATCACAACCTGTGGAAATGTGAGTTTACAAGTACTATCTGGGGAAAAGCTTAAAAAAAAATCTGAATGTAAAGCGTTTACACTGTGAAAGACTGTACTTTAATGTGAAGATTCTATTATTTGGCACTGATGAGAAAAAAAAGCCCATGATATGTTAGATTTGATCATTCTAATGGGGAAATATTTCATTTATAATGTAGATTTAACAACACAAAATAACCTACACATCTGTTTGAGAGAGCTGGGCTATAGATATTAAAGGACAAATATATGTTCTTCACGGACATAAGTCATGCAAGCTACCAAACAAAACCGTCCTCATATATCAGAGTAACACGGGGCTTAACGCGTATTGCATGCACCATCTTTTTCCTTTTGTGTCATGATATGATATATATATATATATATATATACTATATAAAACACCTTGAAGCCTTCTTGGAAACGCATTGCTGAACATTTTCTGTAACATTTGCTTTCCTCGAATGTCGTGGTCTGATGAATTTTGAAACAAGATGGATTTGAGATGAAAAGATAATCGTGTTCTATAACTTGGTGTACACTGGCAACGTTCATCACTGGATTTTTACCTATACATATGACCATTAAAAAAGGGAGGGGGTGGGGGCACTAAGAAAAACGCAGACCTCACCGAAGGTGAAGTCATCTTAAACCGATCTTTTGAGCCGCATAACGGATCACGACCAAAACTCAATGGGCTCATCCTCGAGTCCATTTTTTCAACCAAGTTTCGAGAATATGACCCACCCCCCCCCCCCCCCCCCCCCCCCCCAGACAATAACAGCAAAGGAGGCGGCTAAAAAGGTCACTGGAATGTCAAAGGGAACGAAACCAACTAACTTACCAAAAAAGCAACTCATCGAACAAAAACCAAACAAACCGTGCAACAGAGACTGGTGACAAATGAATGAGGTGACCCACAGCAGCCTTTGCTAGGGGGAATGAACAAGCCCTTAGAGCAGCCACAGCCCACTCTAGTGTCCGACCATAATATAATAAAGCAGAAGACAGACACCAGCATGTCAGTGGCCAAAGATTTCCGCGCGCGACAGACACAGACAGGGAGAGAGAGAGAACAGACAGACAGACAGGGAGAGAGGGCGACAGAGAGAGAGAGAGAGAGAGAGAGAGAGAGAGAGAGAGAGAGAGAGAGAGAGAGAGAGAGAGAGAACACTGAACATATTTAATGTCATTAGCTACACAGCCTTAGTGACAGGCGGGGGGTACATCACAAAATAATCATATCGAAAACGAAAGTAACAAACATACAATAAACAGCAATCCATTCAAAGCTTGAAATACAAGCAAAAATAGGCCAGTATCTCGACCATCCAGTTTAATATTATTCATAGAAGTAAATATGTAAATACGATAACCAAATATTTTACTACTTCATGTAACATTCATTTTTCATTTGAGCGTCGCAAATTCTACTTTATGATAACCTCTGCTCGTATTTTCAATGCCTCTGCAATATATCTGGGCAAGTGATTTCACTGAATTATCGACATCATTCAGTTTTAAAACTCCGAATTTGTCCTGATTTATGGCAACATTCTTTTGAAAAACTACACACTTATCACGTATAGCACTGTAATGTTTACAATGAAACAAAAAAAATGCGACTCATCCTCCCTAGGGAAGCCACACAAGGGACAAGGTGACGCTGTAGATGACTCAGTATAGAACCATCCTTTATGGGCGTTTAGACCAAGAGTCCTTGTTCTAAGTCTGGAGATACAAATTCTATGCCATCTGTTCGTTATTACTGAATGTACTTTTCTGTTTCGAATATACTTTTAAAGCCATAAAACCAGTTATATGTGTCCGTGTTTTCCATTTTAGAACGCCAGTTTTGTTTATATGTAGCTATCATCCTGTCTTTGATTTCCAGAATAAAACCATCCTCATAACCAACTCCCTGGCACATCCATATAATCCCAAAGAGAGAGAGAGAGAGAGAGAGAGAGAGAGAGAGAGAGAGAGAGAGAGATCGCGCTCTCTCTGTAACAGGCAATAGAGTGGGGGCGGCCAACTAAGCAACTCACATTTCGCTTCGCGCACCACATTATAAAGCAAGGAAATGAAGAAAGAGTTTTAATAACCCCTCTCCTTTCCTCACAACTCTCTTCACCCTAACTCTCTTCACCCTATCCCCCTATACCACCACTGCTCCTTCCCTCCCCCTCCCCACCCCCGAAAACAACAGGAAAAAAGTGTATAAAGGTAAAACAAAACATTGACGCTCTCTCAAACACGTTTTGCTTTCGCATGATAAAATATAATGAAATTAAAATTGAAAAATAGTTGAGCGAGGTGATATGGGGAAAGGAATGTAGTTAGAGGGAGGAAGGAGAAGGGGGGGGGGACAGGGGAGGGGGAAAATGCGATTATGGCGACAAAAAGAAAGACAGTATCTGTGCGGGCGACGAAATGTGAGCTGGGTATTTTCCCTTGGGTATATTTCCCAGTCTGTGATGACGTGTCGGATTTCTTGTCATTAAACCAGACTAAAGCACTGGATAATGATGGTAGATTCCCAGTCTCAGCCGCTCAGCCCGCCGTTATTGGCATTTTTTTTTTTTTTTTTTAATTTCAAGTTTCTGGGAGACTAGATAAAATGGGATGCCAAAATAAATTAGTTGAAAATTCTAAGGCTGCAAAAAAAGTGAATGCTTCCTACCCATCCCTCCCCTCCCCTCGCCCCCCCCCCCCCCCCCCCCCCCCCCCACCCCGCCTACCAGTTACCCTCTATCCTCTCTTTCCAATCTCCTTTCACTGCCTAAATTCTTCCCCCCCCCCCCCCCCCCCCTCTCTCTCTCTCTCTCTCTCTCTCTCTCTCTCTCTCTCTCTCTCTCTGCTCTGTTTTGTGTACACGTAAAACAAACAAGCGTCTGTTATCTGAAGGCGTTTTTTGTGCATTGCCTTTAACTTCTTTTTAATGATGTATGCGTTTTTTTACCTGAAGGCTTGAAAAAAATTACCCCGGGTTAAAACTCTCTCTCTCTCTCTCTCCTCTCTCTCTCTCTCTCTCTCTCTCTCTCTCTCTCTCTCTCTCTCTTGATGTATATATTTTTACCTGAAGGCTTGTAAAAAAAATCACCCTGATTAAAAAACTCTCGTCTCTCTCTCTCTCTCCCTCTCTCTTGATGTATATATTTTTACCTGAAGGCTTGGTAAAAAAATCACCCTGATTAAATTCCTCCCCCTCTCTCTCTCCCTCTCTCTCTCTCTCCCCCTCCTCCTCCTCCTCCTCACCCCCAACAGATCTGAAGCCATACACAATTTTGGTTGGAAATTCAACTGTCACGTGATGCGATCATCTGCTTTTTTCTATTTTCGTTTCAAGGATTATTGCAGCAACGTGCCTGGCAATATAGTTCTGAAAGGAAAGATCGAGTGAAAGAAACAAGCTGAGTCCTTCAGTTCTTGCCTTCGGTTTTTCTTTTCCTCGTCCTCCTCTTACTCCTCCTCCTCCTCGTCCTGCTCTTCCTCCCCTCCTCCTCCTTCTTTGCTTCTATTCATATTTGAAGATGAAACGTATCCGCCTCTGAGGATCTAAAGAGCATTTATTTCATATTTGACAGATGAGCTCAAAGAAAGAAAGACATTAAGACAGACAGTCAGACAGACAGACAGACAGACAGAAAGAAAGAAAGAAAAGAAAGAAAGAAAGAGATACACCAGTGCAAACATACGTTGAGAAAACGAGAAAGAGGGAAGGATTGGAAGAAGAGAGAAAGACAGTAAATAAATAGGAGAACGGGGTGATTCAGGATATGATGTTGACATATTCATGTTTAATCAGTATTTCTTAAGAAGGACAAGAAGAGAACGATTATTTCTGTATACGTCCGATCAATTTGTGCATTATTTTGAGAACAGCGTTCAGGACACCACTTCTCCAGTCAAATCTAATAGACTCTGCGACAGAATGTCTGGTATGGATATGATATTTTCATGAGTTC
>JADBJO010004938.1:70000-75000 GCA_016801955.1 Conus betulinus
TTGTGTACAGAGTAAAAAGCACTGGTGATAAAACAGTACCCTGGGGTGCGCCAGTTGAAATGACTCTGGGAAGACGAAACAACACTTTGATATCGAACAGACTGTGTCCTCTGTGTAAGAAAATCAATTATCCAAAGAATGAGCTTGTTACCCACATTTATGTTAATGAGTTTCTTTGCCATCAGATGTGGTTGTATGGTGTTGAATGCTGATGAGAAATCAATAAAGAGAATGCGTACAAAGGAGGCAGGGTTTTTCGAGGTGTGAAAAAGCATGATGGAGAAGTGTGAGTGTGGCATCATCTGTTGATCTGTTCTGTTGGTATGCGAACTGAAACGGGTCTTGGTACTGTGTGTAGTATCTTTTAAAACATAACTGAGGACAATTCTTTCAAGACATTTCATTGCAACAGATGTGAGGGCAACTGGTCGGTAATCATTTAAACAGCTTGGGTTGCGTTTTTTGGGAACAGGACATACAGTGGCATTTTTCCATAAAACAGGAATTATACATTCTCTAAGTGACCAGGTAAAAAAACGACTGTAAACATAGGAGAGCTGAGAAGCACACACCTTCAACATTTTTCCACAGATATTATCAGGGCCCATTGCCTTTCTCACATTTAACGTTTGAAAAAAACAACTGAACATCATTTTCCTCAATCACAACAGAATCACTTCCATCAACATCGTTTTTAACATTGCTTTGGAGTTCTTCCTTCACTTCCTTTAATTCTTTACTAAAATCTTTATCATCAAATCTAGTAAAAATCGTTCAGCTTTTCTGCAAATTGCTTCTGTTCTTTTTTGCTTTTTTTTTGTTACTATATTTTTGGTTTGAACATTTACCTGAACCTGATAAAACCTTTATTCCTTTCCATGCATCTCGCATATTTCCATTCTGGAAACATGTTTTCAACTTTTCTCTTGTAAGCTCTCTTTGATTCTTCAATCTCCGTTTGCAGTTTCTTTTGTACAACCTTACGATCGCTTTTATTGCCTGATTGAAAAGCTTTTTTTTCATTTAGAGTTATTTCAGAGATTTTGTAACCCAAGGTTTGTTGTTGGGAAATATTTTGATAGTTTTAGTAGGTACAATCATGTGTTCACAGAAAGAAATGTAGCTGGAAATAACATCGGTGGCTTCGTTAATGTCAAAACTAGAATTCAAAAACAAATTCCAATCTGTACATTCAAAAAAACCTGTAATTCATCAACACTTTCTTTTATATGAAAATATCTCAGAAAGTACTTGGCCGATCTTTCTTAAAAAATGGTAGGTATGTTCATTATGGGTCACAAATAATGCCCGATGATGTTTTAGTTTACCGTTATGACCCGTTACTAACGGCTGTAACGGCCTGTAACGGGTTTTATTATTTCATGGAATATCTCAGAACGTACTGGGCCGATCTTTGTGAACATTGGCAGGTATGTTCATCATGGGTCACGGATGATGCCCGATGTTCTAGTTTACCGTTATAGCCGTTACTAACGGCTATAACGGCCTGTAACGGCTTTTCTTCTTTATGGAATATCTCAGAAAGTACTTCGCCGATCTTTGTAAAAATTAGCAGGCATGTTCACCATGCGTTACGGGTGGTGCCCGATGTTTTAGTTTACCATTAAGGCCGTTAGCAATGGCTATAACGGCCTGTAACGGTTTTTCTTCTTTATGGAATATCTCAGAAAGCACTTTGTCGATCTTTCTGAGAATTTGTAGGTATGTTCATTATGGATCACGGATGATACCTGATGTTTTAGTTTAC
Source organism: Conus betulinus (assembly GCA_016801955.1). Lineage (NCBI taxonomy): Eukaryota > Metazoa > Mollusca > Gastropoda > Neogastropoda > Conidae > Conus > Conus betulinus. The sequence continues at coordinate 71,769 of JADBJO010004938.1, forward strand.
CGTTATAGCCGTCATTAACGGCTAAAACTGCTCATAGCGGTTTTTCTTCTTTACGGAATATCTCAGAATATACTTGGCCGATCTTTCTGAAAATATGTAGGTATGTTCATTATGGGCGACGTATGATGCTCGACGTTTTAGTTTACCGTTGTAACTGTTACTAACAGCTATAACGGCCCATAACGGGTTTTCCTTTTTTTGGAATGACTCATTATGTACTTGGCCGATCCGATTCTAAAAAAAATTGTAGGTATGTTGATTATGGGTCACTGATGATGCCCGATGTTTTAGTTTGCCGTTATAGCCGTTACTAACGGCTATAACGACCCATACCGTTTTTTCTTTTTTATGGAATATCTCAGAAAGTACTTGGCCGATCTTTCTGAAAATTTGTAGGTATGTTTATTATGGGTCACGGATGATGCCCGATGTTTACCAGAATAGCCATTACTAACGGTTACACCAGCCCAAGACGGTTTTCCTCTTTATGAAACACGTGTATTCAGATAAACTGGGAATACGTTTATATGTTTTGCATCTTGTTTCTTTTTTTCACGTCTTTTCTCTTCTCTCTCTCTCCTTCTGTTTCTTCTGTTCACACACACACACACACACACACACACACACACACACACACACACACACACACACACACACACACACACAGAGAGAGAGAGAGAGACAGGGAGACAGACAGACACACAGACAGATATACGGACAGACAGGCACTCGCACTGACACGTTTTTATTGGGTTTTGCTCTTTTTCTGCCCTAGTGTGAAGGTGTACCATTCACAATCTAGCAGCAACGACACAAACAAAGAAGAAAGTTTCAACAAGCCAGGGCATTTCAAGAGCCACACGTTATCATAGGTCTGAAACAAAAACATAAAAACAATACAGATTTTTAAAAAATCGCCGTAAAAAGATCTTTACTTCAATCAACATAAATAGAAGTAGAATCTTTCGATGAAAAAGACCAGTAAAATGCAAGGCCTCTTGGATCGAAGACGTCGATACAATAATTGAGTTAGAGAGAGAGAGAGAGAGAGAGAGAGAGAGAGAGAGAGAGAGAGAGAGAGAGAGAGAGAGAGAGAGAGAGAAACAGACAGACAGAGAGACAGAGACAGAGACAGAGATAGACAGACAGACAGACAGAAAATAAAATATTATAGCTTCCTACTAACCACCAGCGCTGGAAGCGCGACTGCATACATTCGGGTGAGGCTGTGCACGGAGAATTAGAATGAACGGCGGAATTGTAAGCCACACAGATGACCACTGAATATAAGGGTGTGAAACGCTGCAGAGATAGATAGGAGGTGAGAAAGACACACAGGTCTGCATACATATACACATATAGACAGACAGACAGACAGACAGACAGACTGAGACGTAGACAGACAGATAAAGACGCAGAAAGATTAACAGAGGGACATGCTGATGGATAGACAGGCATGCAGATATAGGGGAAGAACAGACCGACAGATGGACAGATTGATTGACCGATAGACTGGCCGACAAACTGATAGATAGATAGACAGACAGATAGACAGGGAGGCAAATAAATATATAGGTAAACAGAATCGAGAGAGAGAGAGAGAGAGAGATACAGAGATAGACAGACAGATGAGAGACAGACAGAGAGACAGACTGACAGACATATCAGCAACTAGAAGGACACTCGGGAAAACGCAGACCTCTGCAGAATAGATCGGTTCTTGTATTCACCCCATGATCCACATCATCATCACTGATACGGGTTTCTCCTTAGGGATTCCATCTTCCGCCACGTTTCGTTCAATTCGGTTTAGCACTTTGTGTATAATCGTGCTCAACGGATCATGGATCCGATCTTAGATCCAGATCCGCATCGTATACCCGCACACAGAAATGTTGTTGTCCTCCGGTCACACTCTGTTTCTCAACCAAGTTTTGTTAAAATCTTTTTTTTTTTTTTTTTTGCGTTGTTTTGCTGCCGCACAGAGATAAACAAGAGAATTAAAAAAAAGAAATTGGTGGAATCACAATGATTCACCCGCAACAGTGCAGATGTCACTGCCGGGCGGCTCGCGTCCCTGTATCTAACTGGCTGTTACAAACAGATCAAGCTGTCTGGCATTCTTGCTTGGCCCAGGTCGACACATTCTGCGTCTTGCTTTGAAAAAAAAAAGTTTTTCTTTTTTTTTTTCTTTTCTTTTGTTTTTTTTTTTGGGTTTCATAGTGCAATTAAGGTGTCTCTACTCTTTGAGCTTCTGGGTTAAGCAGTTCCATTGACCTCATAGGTCAACGCCTTATGAAAACAACAACCAAGGCAACATTAACAACAACGACGACGACGACAACAACAAACAGCAACATTCTCTCCTGAAAGCAAACAATCAACGAAAACAATTTACGTTATCAGTTCCGAAACATGAAAACAACTGGTAAAAGTCGCTAGTTCCTTCTACCAATCAACTGCTAGTTTACAAACTTTGGTGAATCGCTTAGCCTGAGATGTACGTCAATCTATATCAATAGCAGAGATGAAAATAAGCCAGGGCAAAAATTCACACAGCCTAGGCCCTCAGTTCAGCATCTTTCCGTTCTAAATCCTCTTCAGCTTTGGTGCAAACGAAGACAGAGGTCTGTAAAGGCTAGAGATCAGGCAAGAAATCTTTATTCATTATGCACCATGAATTCTCTTCAGTTCATGTTGCTTCTGGCCCAGCCGACTGCTGAAGGCCATATCAGGTCTGTCACCTCATGAAAGTCAATTTCCTTCAAAGTTGATTTTTTTAACGGAATTTTTTTGTCACAGAAAGTTTCCTTTCAAATATCTCTTCACTCATTCTTGACGTCAGAATCTCTTCCAGGAAGTCGGAAATCACATGCAGTAGAACAATTCTGCACAAGGCTTTCATGGCGTCTGTTGTAAAGAGTTTATGTCTGACATCCCGCCAGTCCAAATACTATGGAAAAACATACTTCATAGTATGTGATACATCACTTGGATATAGAAAGAATGGCCTGAGGAACTCAGCACATAACATCGTTTCTTTGTAAAGACACAAGACGAATGCTAACGTTCTTATTGCTGCACAGAATTCTAAACATTCTCATTGTCATCTTTGTTCCTTATTCATAAGAGCTCACAAATCATGATTCCCATGGGAGGAGGAGGATTACACTACACTTTAACCAGGTTTCACGTGACATTTATTTGCGTAATGACACACTTTACAGATGAC
>JADBJO010004938.1:87500-100000 GCA_016801955.1 Conus betulinus
AATTGAAAAATGTCATTGTTCTGTTACCCCCCTCCCCCCTTCTCAAAAGACCTCGGTAAAATATCAAAGTGTCAAAGTCACACACACACACACACACACACACACACACACACACACACACACACACACACACACACATGCACACACACACACACACACACACACACACACACACACACACACACACACACACACACACACACACACACACACATCCCACTGATTTAAAAGTGGAAAAGTTGTACCATCTTGGTAGACATTTTTCAATTTTCAGTGCTGAGCTTGTTGCCATTTTGATGTCATTACAACACGTCTTGAGCTTTCCTATTAACTCTTGTCAAATTCTAGTATGCACCGATTCTAAATCGGCCCTTAGCGCTATTCAGTCTTCCAATCCAAACGTACGTGTTGAGATAATAACAGAAAAAAAACTATGTCATACATCTTCTGTCAGCTAAATGCATTACAGTCACATTTTGCTGGGTACCTTCTCATTGTGGAATTTCAGCAAATGAGAGGGTCGATCAGGCTGCAAGAAAGGCAGCCCGAAATGTCGAAGGATCAATACCACTTGACATTCCCTTAGATTTAAGTGAATGTTATTCTTTAATAAACGAAACATCCAGTAAAAAAAACTCAGAAATGTATTAGAGAACTCTCAGAAATTAACTATTACCGCAACTGTATTAAACCCAATTCTGGAAAAAAAAATATATGGCCTCATCAAGACCCAGCCTTGTCTCCATACCTAGAGAAATACAAAGCTTAATGCACAGAATGCGTTTGAATTCACTTCGAACAAAATTCAGCAAAAATGTTAAATGTATGTGTGGGAGAAAGAGTTGGAGTTGAACATCTATTAATTTACTGTCCAAGAGCAAAGGAAATTATTAGCAAAACTGGTGACGATACTCCATCTGATGGATCCGGTTCCCTGTCTCTATCTAGATTATTAAATGACTGGTTTCATCTTTACACAATTTGCAAAAGTTTGTCACGTAGTTCAGTTGGTATTTATCTTTTTAAATTTGTTTAACATTTTTTTGAGTGGTTAACCGTTCGTCCTACACATTAATTGACCTGCATCGTACTACCTTTCCAAATATGATTGACGGTGCTCAAGAACTGACAAAGTGGCCATTGGACGCTCTCTCTCTAGTTTTACATATTGTGTAAATGGATTTTTTTCACTTTAATGTTTTCCTGAGGTGCGGGGGGGAAGGGGGGGGGGGGTGTGTGTGCTTTATTTGTTATTGTAATTGAATCATACAGGCATGCACATGTTCACACAGACACACACACGCACTCACACACACGCGCGCACACACACGCACGCACGCACGCACACACGCGCGCGCATACGCACACACACACACACACACACACACACACACACACACACACACACACACACACACACACACACACACACACCTACACACACACACGCATGCGTGCGCGCACACTCACACACACTCACATCGTCTGATATCACTTTTAGTGGGGGAAGACGTTAAACTGAAGAACAACAACAACACACATCCGATATTACGGTCTCCAAGAATTCTGGACTGAGGGAGCCTCAGAGAACATCGTCTGAATGGTTATGACTGTTGACGCATAGCGTCTAGAATCACAGAAGGAACGAAACTGCTTTTACAGTGATAGAATTACTGACATATAACGAGGCGCGTCTCTCAGAAGAAAAAGGTGGTGTTGAAAGTGTGCAGTCAACGCTTTCTTTGATAGGAAGCCAGAGGAAAGGTTTTGTTCAAACATGGAATTCCTTTTGAGTATTTTTTTTTCTCTTTCTCTCTGGTTCTCATTTCTCGTATACACTGCCAGTCGTTGGTCTCGGTGTTAAAAACTTGCAGTCAATGCTTTCTCTCATGAGAAGCCAGTGGAGACGTGTCAACATGGGGAAGCGGCGTAAGTTCAAAAATTGTTGCTGTTCTTTTTCTTCATCTTCTTCTCCGTTATCATCATCTCTCGTATACACTGACAGTTGTTGGTCGATTTTTGACGTTTTGAAAATGTTCTCTCTCTCTCTCTCTCTCTCTCTCCTCTCTCTCTCTCTCTCTCTCTCTCTCTCTCTCTCTCTCTCTCTCTCTCTCTCTCTCTCTCTCTCTCTCTCTGGGTAACTAATCCATTCCCAGGAAGGTTAATGGGACAGGAGAAGGGGATGGGCTCCACCTTCCAGAATACCATGTCCAGGACACAATAAACATCTAACATGTCACCACCTCTATGGCAACTAGTGCAGTCACACTCTTTCCCCTTTTAACAAATTACACTAGCCCTCCCCCTCTTTCCATCCCCCACCCTCCCTCTCCACAACCCCCCATCAACCTCTCCATTTCCCCTACCCCGGTATAACACACATCAGATATCACAGTTCAGTATGCATGCCGGTCCGTCTGTCAGTCTACCTATGTCCCTATTCATTTGTCTGCCAGTGTGTTGATCCTTTCAAGTGGACATAAGCACAGAGCCTGTCAGCCTGCTTCCTGATGGTCTCTCCTTTCCAGTGACGCCGTTTTCCTTTGGGTTAAGAGAGAGAGTGACTGAACAACAAGAAAAGACAGATAAAAGAAGAGGAGAGGAAGAACAAGGAAGCGAGAGAGGGTGGGAGAGAGCGAGCGAGCGAGCGAGACAGAAAGAGAGAGAGGGGGGAGGGGGAAAGGGGAGAGCGCGGGGGAAGGAGAGGGAGAGAGGGAGGGAGAGATATATATAGATAGATAGAAAGAGGCATACATACAGACAGACGGACAGAACGACAGACAGACAGAAAGACAGAGTGAGTGAACAGAAATAGACAGAGCTGGATGGACGAGCAGAGCAGACAGAACGAACAGACAGAAGAAGACGAATGAGAGACACAGACCTAGACCGATGTGCTGTCAGTTTGCGGAAATACATGAACCAGATGTCCCATTGTTCACGCAAATTTATACAAACTGCCAGAGAGAGAGGGGAGAAAGAAAGGTAGAGGGAGAGAGAGAGAGGGAGAGGGAGGGAGGGAGGGAGGACACATTTAAATACACAAACACACACGTGCGCCCTTATAAAAAAAGTAAAAACAAAACAAAAGAACACGAAAACAAAAGATGAAAAGGAGACAGGGAATAGAAAGTGAGTGTGGGGCGGTGGGAGGGGGGTTGTGGTTGTGGGATGTAAACAACTGAGGGCGGTTGGGAGGGCGGTTGTGGTTGTGGGATGTAAAAACAACTGAGGGGCGGTTGGGAGGGGTTGTGGTTGTGGGATGTAAACAACGGAGGGCGGTTGGGAGGGGGAGGGGTTGTGGTTGTGGGATGTTAAACAACTAAGGGCAGTTGGAGAAAAACAAGTGGCATTAAACAATGTTCCAATTCCAAAGAGTTGAGGGTGACAGGTAGGGGTGTAATGTGACTTCTAGGCAGTCTCTATCACGCGGGGAGGACTGGCTGCTTGAATACATCGGTCATTCAGACTCGCGATTACTTTCCCTGTGTCTATCTTTGTGTTGACAGCAATGCCACTGTCGTGGTGAAACTGTCGCAGACCTGCACGTTCTTAGTGTTCATCGGCTGTAGATGTTTTGGGTTTAGGTCTCATCGATTGGGACTCTCTCTCTCTCTCTCTCTCTCTCTCTCTCTCTCTCTCTCTCTCTCTCTCTCTCTCTCTCTCTCTCTCTCTCTCTCCTATCCATCTGTTTGTCCCTTTACCTCCTCTCGTCTGATGCATCGTTTCACCAGCTGGCAAGCGACTCATTCATGTAGCTATTCCTGCATCATCTGTGTGCAGCAATAGCAGCCTCAAATATGGGGAGAGAAACAGGGAAGGGGGGGGGGGGGGGGAGATAGAGGAAGGATGGAGATGGGGTCAAGGTGGGGAGAAAGAAAGGGGATAGAAAGAAGGAGGGAAGGGGCAGGCGGCAACTAAGCAGCTGATAGGGGTTGATGGTGAACGGACACTGATTTATATGACAAGCTGTGGCAAATGAACAGGGAAGGAGCAAATAGGTGTGTCCCCCATTGTGGGAGACAAGAGGGGGCCAGTCTGCTCTGCTCTCCTCTGATCTAATCTCTCTCTCTCTCTCTCTCTCTCTCTCTCTCTCTCTCTCTCTCTCTCTCTCTCTCTCCTTCTCAAAATTAACTTAGATTACGTTCCAGTTTCTTCTTCTGTGAACAAAAAACGAAAAACGAAGCACCGAACAGGCAAGCAATTGATGGAACCTGATAGGGAACGGGGCATTGAATTTGTGTGACAAGCCGCGGCAAATAAAACAGGGAGACAGGATGAATAGGTTTGCTCTGATTCTATCAGACAGGTGGGGCAGGGAGGGTAAGAGGAAGGAGGGCTGGGCGGACAATTTCAGGGCCTTGATGCATGCTGAGTAAAGCGACAGTGGACTTTGAAAGAAACTGACAAAGTAACGTGAAGAGATAGTGATCAGCATTTAGTTTGTGTTCGTGATCTGCTGTAGCAAAGTAACTGGGCTCCAAGTCCACCATCATCACCACAATGAACCATAATCTCTGCATCTGTCTGTCTGTCTGTTTCCCTCTCTCTTTCTCCCTCTTTGTATCTGTCTCGCTCTTTCCCCACTCCCTCCCCCTCTCTTCTCTCTCTCTTTTCCTATCAATTTGTTAGTCCTTTAACCTATTCTCTTATACATAATAATCATGAAGCCAATTTGCAAGTGACTCATCCAAGTGATCATTCCTACATCATCTGTGTGCTTCCGTGGCAGCTTCAAAGATGGGAGGAGGAAACAGGGAGGGGGAGGGGGAGAGATGGAGAAAGGATGGAGATGGGGTTAGGATGGGGAGAAAGAAAGAAAGGGGATGGAAAGGAGGGAAGGGGCAGGCGGCAGCTAAGCAACTGATGGAGATTGATGGTGAAGGGACACTGATTTATATGACAAGCTGTGGCAAATGAACAGGGAAGGAGCAAATAGGTGTGTCCCCATTGTGGGAGACAAAAGGGGGCCAGTCTGCTCTGCTCTCCTCTGATCTAATCTCTCTCTCTCTCTCTCTCTCTCTCTCTCTCTCTCTCTCTCTCTCTCTCTCTCTCTCTCTCTCACACACACACACACACACACACACACACACACACACACACACACACACACACACACACACACACAGAGAGAGAGAGAGAGAGAGAGGAGAGAGAAATAAATAAATAAATATAGGTTACGTTCCAGTTTTGCCCATAGGCAAAAAACGGAAACAAAAAAAAAAAAAAAAAAAAGAAAATGAATATAAATCTTTCCTTCCTCTCACCTCATTCTCTCTTTTCCTCTGCATGTGTGTGTGTGTGTGTGTGTGTGTGTGTGTGTGTGTGTGTGTGTGTGTGTGTGTGTGTGTGTGTGCATGTCTGTTCATGTGTGCGCATACATCTGTGTGTGTGTGTGTGTGTGTGTGTGTGTGTGTGTGTGTGTGTGTGTGTGTGTGTGTGTAGTCAGTACAACACTATGTTAATCTGACAGTAAATGGTTTCAGTCAGTCAGTCAGTGTGTGTGTGTGTGTGTGTGTGTGTGTGTGTGTGTGTGTGTGTGTGTGTGTGTGTGTGTGTTTCTAATTCTGCAAGTGTGCGCGTAGCTTTCCGATCCGCATCATCACTCTCTCTCTCTCTCTCTCTCTCTCTCTCTCTCTCTCTCTCTCTTGCTCTCACTCTCTCTCTCTCCCTTCCCCACCTAACCTTAAAACCTCTGAACAGAAACTGTTTTTCCAAGCATCTCTCATCACCCCATCCCACCTTCTTCCCACCGTCATCTTCACGCCTTTTCCTCTGCCTAAATCGCCTCGCATCTGTCTCTCTCCCTCTGGACGTATTGTCCGTTGGTTTGTCCTTCACCCCACTCTCGCCTGACCCCATTGTGATACCACCAACCAGACAGTGTCCTATCAAGACCCTCCATGTTGACACTCCTATTCCTACACCATCTGTGTTGATCCAACTATCCCTGACAGGCACAGAAGGAGGTGGAGAGGATGGAGAAACTCTCACAGGCAACGAACGGGCAACAATTGATGGAAGCTGACTGGAAACGGGCACTGAATTTGTGTGACAAGCCGCGGCAAACAAAACAGGGGACAGGACAAGCGGGGTTTGTTCTGATTCTGTGAGACGAGTGGGACAAGAACGGGGGAAAGAGAGAGAGAGAGAGAGAGGATGAGAGAGAGAGAGAGAGAGAGAGAGAGAGGGGGGGGGGGAGGGGAGGGGGGCGAGCTGAAGGGCCCAGATGTATACAATAAGTGGATCGCAGACTAAAAAGGAAACTGAGAAAGTAATTTGAGGAGACGGTGACATTTATTGCGTCTCCCTCAAACTGATCGGGATCTGAGTCCACTGTCATCATGACAATGAAGTCTGTCTGTGCCCTCTCTCTCTCTCTCTCTCTCTCTCTCTCTCTCTCTCTCTCTCTCTCTCTCTCTCTCTCTCTCTCTTCTCATCCGTTCTCCTTCGTCTATATCTCCATCCCTTCTTTTCCACCCTTTCGTACACCCTCCTCTCCTACCACTCCCCTCTCCATCCAGTCCGCGTGTCTGGTCGACTTCATCCATCTGTGTTGTTTGCTAGTAGCACCGGAACTGAGCAAATAGGGGAGGCTTTGTCGGTGAAATGAGTGAGTAGTTCCATGTCAGTAACATCGATAGATCAGTCATCCTGACAACGGCACTGGGCCAAAGCAGTTTTAATGGAAACAGATAAGAAACGACTGCAGGTTTCTCCTAAGCTGAGAGGGGGTGTAAGGTGGGTCATGTAGGGTAAAAGGTGTCAACGGATGTGGTGATAGTGTATGTCAATTTAATGAAAGTATTTTTTTCAGTAAAAGAAGGCTGTTTTCAATATTTTCTTTTCCAATTACATGCGTTTTGCTTTAACAAATATGACTATGAAACAGCATGGGTATTCAGAATGGATGACCCAGTTTCACACTCTTCCCCATGAACGTTTACATCTATGGCCAAAACACCAAGGAGACTCTCTCTCTCTCTTGGTTGGTGTGTGTGTGTGTGTGTGTGTGTGTGTGTGTGTGTGTGTGTGTGTGTGTGTGTGTGTGTGTGTGTGTGAGTTTTTGTATGTGTATGCATTTTTCTCCCGCTTACAATCATTTCTTTTATCTCGCTCAAATACACACACACACACCACACACACACACACACACACACACACACACACACAGAGAGAGAGAGAGAGAGAGAGAGAGAGAGAGAGAGAGAGAGAGAGAGTGAGAGAGCTCATCTGCTCCTCTTCATATAGTCCATCCTCCTCCTCTCTATCCTCCCGCTTCCACCTCCCACAATCCCTACCTTCCCAATACCCACCCCACCCCCTCTCTGGCAAACCACCCTCACTGCGTCTTTTTCCTCGACCTCGATCCATTCATTCTGTACAGTTTCCTTATCCTTTCCTGTTGTGTGCACACTTCGTTGACACTAAACACAAAGCTAGGATTGCTGGGATGAACGAAACAGTTCTCTGTCAATTGCACCGATCATCACTTGCATCCGATCTTCAGTCATCCTGAGAAATGACTTCAAACAAAAGCAACTTTATAAATGGAAACGAATCAGGAACACCCGCAGGTTTCGAACAAGTTGAAAGAAATGGATGGTGAAGATAGGGAAGGGGAAAGCGAGTGTTGGGAGATGCAGAGAGGTGTAACGGAAGGTGGTGTGACGAGAGTTGGGGGTGGGTCGGTGGGTCCTCTAGAGGGAAGGACTTGCAATATTTTCTGTATAAGAATTATGTTAAAATTTCACCTCCACCCACTCTCTTACTAGTAATGGAAGGAGCAACTTTCTGGTACTAGTCATCGAAAGGAATTTTTGATTTCTTCTCGGAACTGTTAAAATTCTCAATAGTGGCTTAGTGATACGTTTCTGTAGGCCTGCGCTCTTAAAAGTACTTGTAGCTCTGACAGACAGAATTAGAGAGAAGTTCAAACATTCAATACTGATTAAACACCAAAGAACTGACACACGTTAGGTGCACTTTCATACATCCACTTTACTTGTTTACACATGAGTGAAATAATTAAACTTATTTCACAATAGGAAAAGCAATTCATATAAACTAAGTTTTGGTTCTCACTGTTTCATCATTAAATGAGGGAAAGTTCCGGATGAGTTGAGTTGGAGTCCACTGGAATATCAGAACTTAGCTAATGTTGGAGAGGATAGTTGATTTCTCTCTTGTGGCTGGTGACTGATCCTGCTGTGTGAACCTGCTGGGCTGTGATGTCTCTTCACTACCGGACTTGCCCAGGGTAGACAGGGCTAGGGTCCCAGGTTTTCAACAAACTGAACCTGGGCTGTAAGTAGCTGAGAGTCTGGCTTGTCGAGTTCATACACTTGCCCTCTATCTTTCAGAGGATGTGTGAGATCTCAGCCAACAAAGGATTAGACTAGCATAAATATATCTGCCAAAATTATCACTCTCCACTTTTGTTTAATTGTTGAGTGGAGTTAACAAAAGGGTACGAGACAGTTATACAAATGCTAAACAACGTCAGTCAAATACTTCAGTTTTTCTTATGAACTAAATAAAATACATTAACTTGGAATACACTCAGATCAAGTTCACATGTGGTGTAGACTTAAAGTCACACACCACAAAGCATTCCAACAATCACCAGTATTCATAAACCAACTTAGTAGTTTTCACCTACTACAGGCATACTGTTTTTCTGATCAACATTTATCATTCAGTTTTCATCTTAACAGACAGAATTGTATACCAGTAAAAGTAAGATTTTACACAAACAATGGTGGTCAGATTTGTTAACAAAGAATCTCAACCACATGGTAATAGCTTTCACCATATGGTGGCAACACTATTACAACAGAATACTCATTCATCATTTTGATAAATGTCACAAAGTATTAGCTAACAGTTTCAATGTCAAACCACATGGCATACATACAATCAATGCATAGATTCAAAATGTACAAACATAGTTTCAACTTACATTTCCGGGGAAAATCAGTAAAGGCTTGGACACGGAGTTCAGATCAAGTGAGCTGACCATGGACTCTCTGGTTTGCCCCTGCTGCTGTTTCTTGCTTCCCATACAGCTGGTCTGAGGAACAGTGAATGGGAGCGATTCAGTTTCCCCTTTTCATATAGTAAACTGTCCAGTCCTGTTTCTCTTCTGGCTGACAGTGCGTCAGAGCTAGCGACCCATCGAGCCCCTCATGTTGACACTCCTACACCAGCTGTGTAGATCCAGCTATCCCTGACAGCCACAGAAGGAGGTGGAGAGGATGGGGAAACACACAGGCAACGAACGGGCAAGCAACTGATGGAGCCTGATAGGAAACAGGCATTGAATTTGTGTGAAAAGCCAGCCGAGGCGAATAAAACCGGGGATAGGACGAGTGGTGTTCTGATTCTATGTGACGAGTGGGGCTAGAAAGGGGAAAAGGGGGAGGGGGAGGGGTGAGGGATCTAAAGGACCCGGGTGTGTATTGAAATAGCCGATAGAGGACTATGAAAGAAATTGACAAACTCCCCTGAGGAGATACTGATGTTTGTTATAAGTGTGTTCACTGTCTGCTCAAGCAAAGTAATAGGGCTCTGCGTCCGCTGTCATCATGATAATGAATCCTGTCTCTGCCCCTCTCTCTCTGTGTCTCTGTCTCTGTCTGTCTGTCTCTCTCCCTCCCTGCATACCCACTCTCTCTCTTCTTCCATCTCTATCCCTTCTTTTTCACCTTCCCCACACCCTCCCCTTCTATCTCTACTTTTCGACCGAGTCAGCCTACCCGCTGGATTTCATCTATTTCTGTTGTGTGCGAATAATGCTGTAACTGAACAGACAGAGAAGGCTATAATGCTGTAACTGAACAGACAGAGAAGGCTATAACGCTGTAACTGAACAGACAGAGAAGGCTATAATGCTGTAACTGAACAGACAGAGAAGGCTATAATGCTGTAACTGAACAGACAGAGAAGGCTATAATGCTTTTACTGAACAGACAGAGAAGGCTATAATGCTGTAACTGAACAGACAGAGAAGGCTATAATGCTGTAACTGAACAGACAGAGAAGGCTATAATGCTGTAACTGAACAGACAGAGAAGGCTATAATGCTTTTACTGAACAGACAGAGAAGGCTATAATGCTGTAACTGAACAGACAGAGAAGGCTTTGTCGGTGAAATGAACAGTTCCATGTCAATGGCATCGATCGATTATCCTAAAAACGACATGAGGCAAAAAGCAGTTTTAAACGGAAACGGAGAAGGCATAGCTGTATGTTTTTCTAAAGTTGCGAGAAATGAGTAGGGGGGGGGGGGGGGGGGGTGGGGGGGGGGTGGAGATGAGGGGTGAGGGGGGGGGGAGGTTTGAATGGATGTGTGATGATAGTGTGTGTATCGATCTAAAAATATTGTTTTCAATATTTCATTCTCAAATTGTACGTGTTTTGGTAGAACATAAATCATAACCAAAATAGCATGGGCATATAGAAGTGAATGACCTCATTTTCAACCCTTCTCTATGCCTATCTGTGCTTATGGCCAAAACTCCAGTAACTGATCCCCCCCCCCCCCCCCTCTATCTCTCTGTTCTCTCTCTCTCTCTCTCTCTCTCTCTCTCTCTCTCTCTCTCTCTCTCTCTCTCTCTCTCTCTCTCTCTCTCTCTCTGTCACTCTCTGTCACTCCACTCTTTTTTTTTTCCTCTCTCTCTCTTGGTGTGTGTGTGTGTGTGTGTGTGTGTGTGTGTGTGTGTGTGTGTGTGTGTGTGTGTGTGTGTGTGTGTGTGTGCGTGTGTGTGTGTGTGCATCCCCCCCCCCTCTCTCTCTCTCTCTCTCACTTCATTTGAGTTTTTATAGTGACAATGTCATGTCGGAGACAAATTCCTCTGTTAACAATTTTCTGTTGGAAAAATATGTATGGCATGAAGATTATGCTGATGTGTTCATAAATACATTGTTTTGCAACAGATCCAGGAGAAAGTTAATTATGCAGTGGGTCTCATTAATGTCAATCTAAATGAAGCCTTGAATGTTTTCAATACCTGTATTAAAGATGCTGCAGAGTGTATGAAAAAGGAAATAAGAATTCGTAATGGTTTGAAGTACAAAGACTGGTTTGATACTGAGTGTCATAAGATTAAAAGAAAACACATGACGACGAAGATCGCAATAGTTATTGTAGGGCGAGAAGAGAGTATAGATATTGGCAAAGGATAAAAAGGAAGCAGTTCAACAACACCTTACTGACGAAACTAATCGCATCCATAGAGAATCAGAAGTGATTTTGGAAGAACATACATTGGGTTTCGTTAAAAAGAAGAAAACCAGCGAACAGCATTAGTAAGGAAACCTGGTATGAACATTTTACAACACACTTCTAACCAAAGATTTAGAGCATACTAGTGAATTTCAATGGAATCAAGATGAAGGGGAAGATGATTGTTTAAACCGTCCAGTACCAAAGAGGAGGTGGTCACTGCGTTAAGAAAAGTTACCAACCGTAAAGCTGCTGGGCCAGCTGGGCTGAAGTACGCCGTAAAACAGATGTCATTTTGAACTTCTTTGTTACCCTCTTTAATTCTGTATTCAACGAGGGAATTTATCCTGAATGTCGGACTGAATGTATTGTTCTACCACTGTACAAAAAAGGCGACGTGAATAATCCTAACAATTATAGAGGGATTTCTTTAAGTGACACGAGCAGCAAATTGTATAGAACTATCATTAATCATAGACTGCAGGAATGGATTGAAGATGCGATATAACTGGTGAATGTAAGGCAGCATAACACGAGGACTGCTGGTGAATGAACAGATGCGTGTACATTGCATCGATCGATCAGTCATCACGATGACGACTTTGAACAAAAACAGCTTTTAAATGGAAACAAGACCGTCGGCAGATTTTCAATAAACTGACAAAACTGTGTGGCGGAGATGGGGGAATGGTAAACTAAGTGGTGGGAGGTGCGGTGGTGTGAGGGAGAGCGGCTGAAAAGGTCGGAAGGGAAATGCTGGAACATTCGTAAATTTATTACATGTAAGCGAGTCTCTTTTTTGTCGACTCTCATCCTCCTTCCATCTCTGTCTGTCTCTCTTTCTCTCTGTCTGTCTGTCTGTCTCGCTCTCTTGGGTATACATTTTTCACAATGTTTATTTCTTAAACCCTTTGCTTATTGTTTTCCTGCCTTTCCTTGTCTCCATGCTTTTCATAGTGTCTATGTCCTGAGCAAACAGTCTTGTGTTCCTTTAATTTTTACATGTCCCTTTATCTACGGCTGGTTTTTAAAAAAGCCACATGGTTCCTATACAGCTATTCCCTCATTACAAAGATTCTATCTCTATGTCTCTGTCTCTCTCTCTCTCTTTCTCTCTCTCTCTCTCTCTCTCTCTCTCTCTCTCTCTCTCTCTCTCTCTCTCTCTCTCTCTCTCTCCGCTTCATGATTCTTCACTCCCCACTTCATCCAACTCCTCACCCACTTCTATCTCTTAGTTCAGTTCCTACTCTCTGTCCGTTCCCTGCCAGTTTCT
>JADBJO010004938.1:112500-130000 GCA_016801955.1 Conus betulinus
CCCCCTCCTCCATCTACCCGCCAACCCTCGCTCGTTAAATTCTTGGCCAGTGAACTTCTTCGCTCGCTCAAGAAGAACAAACACCCACCCGTCTTCATCTCTCTCTCTCTCTCTCTCTCCCTCCCCTCCCCTCTCTCTCTCTCTCCCCCCCCCCCCCCCCCCCCCCCCCAACTATTCATCAATGTAAGTAAAGTTCAGTCTTGGTGCGCCGCAAGCATCCCATCCCGATTCTCCACCCCTTCCGTCCGCGAGATGAAGTCATCCGCCCCTGGATCCTTTTCCAGCGAGATATCTACTGAACTTCAAACCAAGACACAAATGTATGAATCAAAATACTCAATCAGGCAAATCGCTCACGATTATTCACGTGATCATATAAACACGGACACAGATACGCTCCGCGCGCAAGCTCGGACGAGTACCCCCGCCCCAATCCAGAGATGATATGAGTACGAACTAGAGTTCGAGGGGATGGTGGGCCCGCAAGCATCCATCCCGGCACATCCACCCACATTTTCCGCGAGATGATATCATCCGGGCTGGATCGCCCCGCCCCCGAGAGCTCGCACGCAATACTTCCGCCCATGCACACGAACCCATGACACAAAAAGCTAACAGGCAACACAGCACGCAACACCGCGCGCACCCAGTAACACACGCACGCACATACGCTCGCACGCGCACGCAGACGCACGGAACAGACATACAGCATAACATACACACGCACGAAAACACACACAGAAAACACATCCACACACACGGCCACGCACACAAACGACACACACACTCACACACACCACACACACATCGCACACATCACACCCACACACGACACACAAAACACACACCACCATTCAGGCCCACATCACAATACACACTGTACTTGCCCGATACGTCCTTAGCGGAGACATGGAGACTTTCGCTTTCCTGAGCACATTTCACTGAAAACAGAGACAAGCATACACACATGACCCGATCGACAGACATCAGCACACACGCACCACACTTAACACAACACACACCACACATCAGCACGCATGCTCGCAGCGCATTCTTCTTAGCATTGGATACATGGCACGAGGCGAACGTTCACAATGTGTCATGATAAAGACAGGACCGAAAGAGAGAACACTAGACACGAGTATCACGATCAGAGACACTAGGGAACATTAGACTTTGTCACAAGGAAGTGCTGGACACACACAAACACATAGACATTGAGGTTGTACGTGGTAGGGGGGCGCTCTAGGCAGAATGGTCTGTATGCTCATTTATGAAAAGAGAGGTAAGAAGACACAACCAGATGATTGGATAGGTGGCAGCCCTTAAAGCAGTTCGTAATTCATGTTCCGCAGGGGAGTGAGACGACTGTTTCGGTGTTCGTGTTTAAAAGAGAATTGGGACTGTCTGTGCAACGGTAACCTTACAGTAGGACTAGACTAGGCTAGGACCTTGTATAAATGCGTACCACATAGAATGGTTTAGCAAAGTTACTCACTAAATTTTTGCACAAGCGATTGTCTGTGAAAAGGCAGTTCAATTGGTAGCAACGGTTCGGTTCAATGGTAGCATTGATCCTCTTTACCACTATCGACCTGCCTAGTCTGGAAACCCCTTCTGTAGGGATTCTCTATCCCCATTACAGCACGTGAGGACACAGCACAAAAACTGTCAGAGTGATAGAGATAGTTCACTCATGTGGCTGTCGGCTTACCTAGCGGTTGTCCGTCAATTGAGGGTTTAATAATAGGTGATGGGTCATGTGTCCGTTGGATGAGAACACTATCGAAAGGGAACTCTACAGAAGTGCAAGTGTCTCCTCTGGTGTGTTGCCTAATGAAACGACGAGGACTTAGACATTGAACGCGGGTGGTCTCGTCTGCGTTGTGGACTGCGCAGGTTACCTGGCTGTGGCGACTTGGACAAATAGGATGTCTCTCTTGAAGGTGAACGGATGGGGCGGCAGACTGCACAGTGGTGGGGAGTGTACCGCCACTGAAGGTGAGGCAGAATGCTAAAGTAATCGTTCACATTATTTCTGTACATCTTCTAAAAGTTCGACGAAACATTTTTTCCCTTTGTTCTTTTTTTTTTTTTTTCCGACTAACATACAGACACAACTAAAAAGACAGACTTGGCAGTAAACAGGACCTTCTATACTTCTAACTTCTTTTCTACTCTTATTAAGACGGAGCTAAAATGGACAAAAAGAAATTCGGCTGAGATCCATCCAGAACGCCAGGCGACTTTGAATGTTTTACGACCGAGGCGACCATATGACAGCTAGAGAAAGAATCCGTATAGATTGCTAGCAGAAGCCCCTTTTAACCATTTTGGTTTGACTATCAGTACCGACCGTTTCTTCTCTTTCCTTTTCTGCAAGGGCGATGGAAAGAGAGCTCTTACACCCGAGCTACAGGAATTCTTGTCTACGGGTGCAGAATTGCAACGTTTGCTTTTCAGGTCCTTCACTCAGGGGTTTTTCGCTGGCTCGGCGTCTCGGTCTGTGGTGTGTGTGTGTGTGTGTGGTGTGTGGGTGTTGTGTGTGTGTGTGTGTGTGTTTTGTGGTGTGTTCTATGTTTTCTATGTGTCTGTGTGTCTGTGTGGGTGCGAAGAGTGCTGCATGTATTGTGTGTGTATGAACAGAGATAGAGAGAGAGAGAGAGAGAGAGAGAGAGAGAGAGAGAGCAAGTCAATTCAAGTCAATTCAAGTCAAGTCAAGTAAACTTATTTCTCAATTGAGAATTACATTTGTGAGTCACCCACATTCACAGCAAATAACACAACAGCAAATACACAATAATTTCGCCCCTTACCCATTTTCTCACATATGACCTACATTCATATAGAGGAATTTGGATTTCCATTAAACATCTTCTCGGTTCATGAAATCATGGACAGAGAGATAAAAACTTTGTTTAAAATCTGACACTTTCTGCATTTAACCATCGATATCTTCGTCCACTGAAGAAGGTCATACTGATTTGCAAGAACGTGGCTGGTCACACGTAAGCTGACTTCGGCTTTAAAAAACACAACGGCACCTGTTAGCTCACGTAGCCTTTTTTTGTCCTCTCACCAACGATTTTTCTCCCACGTTAACACCCACTTTCTCAGCACATTTCTGCTCTTCACGGCAACCCACCATCCAACATATAATGAGAAGTTGAACAGATTCCACAAGCTGAATAAAATGTCCGCGAATGTCAGTAATTCACATGAATGGATCGCAGCTTGCAAGACAATATAATCTGTTCTGACATTTTTTGTGGACATACTCCAACATGGGAGGTTAAATTCATCTTATTATCTACAAAAAGTTCCTAATATGTGTATGATTCAACTACGTTTTCTACTTCAGCAACCTTTGATAAAACGCGGTGGTACACTGTTGGATGCTTTCTAAAAAACAATCAATCACCTTTCTTATCGTTTGTTGTTACATTCAGATCAAGATAGTTCTGATCGCACCAGTTCCAACAAATCTTTGAACCTCCTTGAAGTAAACCGAATCAGAGTTGGAAAGATCCACAAGTGCTGATTCATTGAAATTTTAATGTACAAAGGTTGCGTCACTTTTCACTGAACACTCATTTTGTACAGAGTAAAAAGCACGGTGATAAAACAGTACGCGCTTTGGTGCGCCAGTTTTGAAAAGACTCTGGACGACGAAACACACTTTGATATCGAACGAACTGGTGTACCCTGTGTAAGAAACTCAATTGAATCCAAAGATATCTTTGTTACCCAACCTGTATGTTAATGAGTTTTCGTTGCCATCAGATGTGGTTGTATGGTTTTGAATGCTGATGAGAAATCACTTAAAGAGATGCTACACAGGAGTCGGGTTTTTCGAGGTGTGAAAGCCATGATGGAGAGTGTGAGTGTGGCATCATCCTGTTGATCTGTTCTGTTGGATGCGAACTGAAACGGGTCTTGGTACTGTGTCGTTCTTTTAAAACATCCCGAGGACAATTCTTTCAAGACATGTCATTGCAACAGCTGTGAGGGCACTGGTCGTTAATCATTTTAAACATTAAGAGAGAGAGAGGAGGGTGAGAAGAGAGAGAGAGAGAGAGAGAGAGAGAGGAAGAGAGGGGAAGAGAGAGGGGGGGGTTGGGGGTGAGAGGACCCGTAAGTAAAGAAAGCAACCGAGGAGTATCGATGCTAAGATTACAATGTATTAGATTCCACATCACTTCTATCTCAGTTCAAGCTCTCATCCCCCTAATGCGTGATTTTACACTAGGACACCGATACAATGCTTCATCAACGATCACAATTTCTTCCCCTTTGGATGCAATGCGCATGAATGCTTGCTTTTTTTCAAACAACCTATTTCCAAATGGCACATACTTGAAACAGAAGACTGATGGGAAAAGATGGGGATCGAATCTCTCTGTCCTGTCTGGCTGTCCGTTCTGTCCTTTGCCTCTTTCTACTCTCTCTCTCTCTCTCTCCTCCGTCTCTCTCTCTCTCTCTTGTTGCCTCTTCACTACCTCCTCTCTCTCTCTCTTCTCTACTCTCTCTCTCACACAACACCCACAACACACACTGTAAAGCCGCGCGACGCACGCACGCACTGCACACACACCACACACCCACACACACACTACACAACACCACACACACACACACACACAACACACAGCACACAGGATTGTGAGACAATTATTATATACCGTCTGGAAATTTCTCTGAACATTCATGCCCATATTTTAACAACGCTGACGTCATGTCCCCGAGGATTTGTCATTTACTGTCTGGGTGTGTCCAAGCCAAATCCCTACATTAGTCCAAAACCAACAACACAACAAAAAACTAACATGTATCTTAGAGATTTCCATCAAATTTTGAAGTTCAATTACTTTCGTTCTACCTTCCTAAAGAGGATGATTACGTTTGGGGGTTTCAGTAAGCGCGTGTGGTTAGAAAACGAATAGCTTACAATGTTACCCCTTCATTTAAATCTTCTTTCGTGCTTCCGTATAGTTTTGGAAAACCTGATCGGTTTGCTAATTGCTCATGGTCCTATTCAATTTCAATGGATCTGTGTCTGCAAAAAGCTACATAAATCTTTTATATGTTGTGAATCATTTTCGCTCTCTCCTCTCTTTCTTCTCTCTCTCCTCCCCTCGTCCCTCCGCTCACACACTACATCTCCACACTCACACACACACCACTACACACACACACACCACTCCACACGCTCCGTCCAACGCACGCGCTCCGCACGCACGCACACCATCCACACACACCCCACACACACCCACACACACAACACACACACACTTACCAAACTCTCTGCTCTCTCGTCACTCCTCCTCCTCTCCTCTCTCTCTCTCTCTCTCTCTGTCCCTCCATCCGTCTCAAACCAGAGCAGAAACCGACCACAAAACGCAACGAATCGAAACCCAGAATAACGCTCTCAGCTCATAGCACATTTTTCCCCCTTCTTGGTCCTTCTCTGACAAAGCTTTTTTTTTTTCCTGGCCTGCATTATTTTCCATCCACCATTCACACATCATCTCACTACGGTACTTGCCTTGTCCCATCACAAATTGATATAGATTCCTTCAATCCAACGTGGACCGCTTATACATCAAACTGGTCACTCCTGGACAGGGGATCGGTTACGTTATGTTTGGTTATTTGTCGTTTTACGGCGGGTCCATCGTAATCACTGAAGACAGATGAGCGGCGCAGCTGTCTGGATGAGGCGTAAGCGGTTCTAGATGTAGACTGTTACAGAACAAATTGTCGCCCGGGCTTAACTGCCGGCGACAGTGTGCACCGGACTTGAATGCACAAACTGTCGCCTCCGGCACATACTCTTTGTCCGACACTTTGCACCCGTGAGTACTTTTTACACACACACAACACACACAAACACACACACACACACACCACACACACACACACGTGTATATATATATATATATATCTATATATATATATATATATATATATATATATATATATAATATATTACAATGAAACAATAAATTCCAAGGATAAGTACCGAGCACCGTTCCACCCGTTCCGCAACTTACAGAGCAGCTAGTGTTTGCAATGACTGCAAGAAATATTGAGTTTATAATTCAATATTTCTTGCAGTCATTGCAACAGCTAGCTGCTCTGTAAGTTGCTGGAACGGTGCTCGGTACTTATCCTTGGAATTTATTGTTTTCATTGTAATTTAGTCCCTTGCGGATTCATTCCAAGAACTGGCCCTCAGCACTTGTGTCTTAAGACGTTATCTTTTTATATTTTCTACTTTTCACAAGAAAATGTAGTTTGTTTTGCTCTTTCATGATTTTCTTTTGCTTCTTAGGTGGCACCTTTAGTTTGTTTTTTGAAAACTCAACAACACATACTATGGTATGCACACACCAGCTTTTCTGGTATAGCATTCTTCTTTGTCTGGAAATAGCATTCTTCTTAAAACAGAAAATTTCGCAGAGGATCTGAAACCAGGAGTTTAACAATTACCTCTTTCCGCGGTCACAGAGGAGAACTCCCCAATTTCGAAAATAACCGCTGAAATCTGACCAGGATTTATATGTTAGTGATTTTTCCTCCCCATTGGCAGAGAGTTATATGTTAGTGATCTTTCCCTCCCCATTGGAGATATAGTCTCCCACTTTGTTTTAATTACTATAAGCCTATCTGCTGTTCAGTCCCCCCGTTTCACCCCTTTGAGAAGCTGTATTTTCATTCCCCTTCACCCACTTACCATACCCCTACTGTCAGTAATACTAATAATAGACATTTGACCAAGCAGATATGTATTTACACCACCCCCCTATTTCATTACATGCTTCTACAGCCTTCAATCTTCAGCCTTCGGCATATTGTACTTAACTTCAAGCTATCTGCAAATTTTACCATCTCTTAATATATCTTCTAGATAGATTCTTTCACTTCTTCATTCCCCCTAACCAATTCAAACCCGTTGCGAATTCATTACTATAATGCCCCCTGACAGACCCTGTTTTACCCACTGCACTTGTCCTTTTTCCCCACTACTTAATTTGTTCAGCATATATAATGATATATAATGTGTGTGTGTGTGTGTATGGATGTATGTTTATATGTTACCTGCATACTGAGAACAGAGAGAGAGAGCAATTTAAGTACAGGCGGTCTCAGCGTATTATTCACATTACCCACTCAAGCACATACTGTCATTTCTACGGCAGATCATCTTACCCTGCACCATATGAAGGCTTACCACCCCACTATTTTCTACAATCTGAGACATAAGAGCAAGCTTTGTTTATAATTATATATAGAATATATATTCTTCATTTCATTCCCCCCCTAAAAGTTCAAATCTTTGCGAAGTCATTACTATATTGTTACTGAAGAATTGTTAGACTGCACTTGTTTTTTTTTCCCCACTACTTAATTGTTCAGCTATATATATATATATATGTGTGTGTGTGCGCGCGCGCGTGTGTGTGTGGATGGATGTTTATATGTATACATGCATACACGGAGAGAGAGAGAGAGAGAATTTCAAGTAAGGCGTGTCTCAGCGTATTATTCACTGTCTAAAACGTAATCGTTCATCCTGCCTAAGACTAATGTGTGTCGGTTGTTTCCCACAGGGACCGGAGAGTTGCTTCAGAGAGGGTAGCTGTGTGGTGGAGAGTGAGTGCTGACATGGAAGTAGTGTGGCTTTGATCGAGATTGGCCCCTAGACGGATAATCCTTAGACAGCCATCATCCACGCGTCTTATTGAGTGTGTGTGGGTTCTAGACAGACAATCCTCAGAGAAGTCATCATCCCAACGTCTGTCCTTCGGTCGGACAATTCTCCAAAAGCCATCACCTCAATATATAATCGGGCGAGTCCAGCTTCAGCCATCACTCTCATTCAGGCTGAGAAAATAGTCTGGTCAGTCGGGCGAGTCCATTCTTCAGTAGGATAAGTCTTAGAAAGCCACACTCCGGCGTGAACTCTCGTTGTGGTGGTGCTGCTGATGGTTGTGGCGATGGGCGCGCGCGCGCGTGTGTGTGAGAGATGAGAGAGAGAGAGAGAGAGAGAGAGAGAGAGAGAGAGAGTGTGTGTGTGTGTGTGTGTGATCATTCGTGCTGAGAACAATCTGGCTTTCAAATCAGTCTAGTCTGGCTTTCAGTCGGGGCATCTCTCAGAAACTGTCGGTCAGGCTGCATTAGTCTGGCCTCTGAACTGGCCATCCAGCGTCTAGTCGGTTAACTTCCAGAAAACCATCGTCCTGCTGCGTCATACTGGAGGGAAAATGGTCGGGGGTGAGGGGAGAATAAACGGTTCTTGTGAAGAAGGCCGCGATGCGGTGGGTGTTTGGGGGGAAGCTGAGGAAGATAGGGAAACATTTTTATTTTCTGCAGCCCAGGCTTATTTATGAACAGTGCTTCTCATCCTTACCACCACAACCCATCTCTCTCTCTCCACACACACCACCCATCTCTCTCTCTCTCTCCACACACACCCCTATCTCTCTCTCTCTCTCTCTCCACACACACACACACACACACACACACACACACACACACACACACACACACACACTCTCTCACACACCCACACACACCACACTCACTCCACACACACACACACACACACACACACCACACACACCACACACACACACACACACACACACCACACACACGCGCGCGCGCGTGCGCGCGCCCGGGCACTTGCGCGCGCACGAACGCACGCACGCACACACTACACGAACACTACGCTTACGCACACACGCACATAGGTTACGCTTACACACCTTACACATAGGTGTGTTACTCTGTCTCCATTTGTGCTTGCCCGTCTGTTTGTGCGTCTCTCTCTGTCTGTCTGTCTGTCTGTCTGTCTGTCTGTCTGTCTGTCTCTCTCTCTCTCTCTCTCTCTCTCTCTCTCTCTCTCTCTCTCTCTCAACGTGGGTGTCACGAATGGACAGCTGTCGCTGAACATGCTTTTATCACGATATATAGACACTGTTCCCCATGATAATGGCGCCCTGGGAAGTTGCAGGAATTTCAGTTTTAAAGTCACCAGGCTAGCTCAGCTCGGATTCGAACCATGTCTATTTCACACCAGAGGCGGGACGCCATGCCATCGGTATTCGGCACACAAAAAGATACACACCTACGCATACGTGCAACAGGCACACATGGCAGCACGCACGCCCGCAACTTGTTAACAGACACACAGGGCGAGCACATGGTACTCACCACTCATACAGACACGAGCACATTCACTCAAAACGTATCAACAGGCGTACACACCATGCTCTCTCTCTTCTCTCTCCTCTCCTCTCTCTCTCTCTTCTCTCGCTCTCTCGTCCTCCTCTCTCTCCTCTCTCTCCTTCTCTCTCTCGGAACACGAAAGTTTATTCATGTATAGCCATTGCCCCTCATGAAGGGGTACATAACTTCTATACACAAATGCATAATTGACAACATATTTAGTATCGAATCAAAACCAGAACAGAGCGCAACTTGAATGCTTTAT
This sequence comes from Conus betulinus, assembly GCA_016801955.1. Lineage (NCBI taxonomy): Eukaryota > Metazoa > Mollusca > Gastropoda > Neogastropoda > Conidae > Conus > Conus betulinus. The sequence goes on from JADBJO010004938.1 coordinate 122,000, forward strand.
AAAGATAAATGGACAGTTGTTTCAACAGTTTGTTTATGCTCTGTTGCCATAAGCAATGCAAGTCCTAAATTTATTTGGATCTGCATAAAATTTACTAGGTATATACTGAGAGTTCTTAAGTCACTCAAAACAGGACAACATAAGACAAAATGAACATCATCTCTTTTTGTCGTTTTTGGCAAAGCGGACATTTTAAGTCAGCATTACTGTGTATTTTGTAACGTAGACATGTTGCGCTATTTCAGAAATGCCAAATCGAAACCTCGTCAATACATATCTTAATGTCTATCTAAATTCATCAGTAAATAGATTTTTACCTCAGGCACCTTGCAAAACGTTCTGTAAACACAAAACCTTTCACTATCACTAATATGAGTCCCACTCTTGCCATCGACATAAAATTAACCGCTCTCTGAAAACTTGCAGAAATCTGTCTATCCTCTCAACACCTTGGTTAAGCCATACATATCCAAAACCAAACATATATATTTTACAACGAACATTTGTAACCCAATTTTTCTTTCCACGTAATATCTAAATCATACAACATTTTGTAAAGCTTTATGAGGTAGCATAGATTCCTCCATTCTTGTCAATTTTAACCAAAACTTTACACATTTTACAGCTGAGTTAATATATATAGGGTATCTGTTTTGTCTCTCCATAAACCAAATCATTAGGAGTCCGCATCTCTACGCCCTAAAAATCTCTTGAGAGCAAATAAGTGAACCTTTTCGCATTCAGATGCCGCATTGTCAAGTCCCCATAGCTCTGCCGCCATACTGAACAATCGGCTGAATTTGTGAATCGAAAATCTTCAAAAGGACAGTCAACGAGTTATTTTGAAACTTATATAACTTTTGTGAAATGCACAGTAAAGCGTTTTTTAGCTCTACTACTTAAATTACGACATGCTATAACAAAACTCAATCTTGTTTGAAAAACAAATTCCTAGGTATTTGTATACATTAACAACAGGCATCACAGCTCCTGCATACATCCATCTTTCTCTAGCCCCTAGATACCCACCTTTTTCTGAACACAATAATATTACTTTTGTCCATATTTACTTTTTAGCTGGAGAGCTGAAGCTGCTTTATACAGATATTCAACTGTGTTTGAAGACCAATAACAGTTTTCAGACAGCACACAACATCATCGGCCAAAAGCATATAAACAGTTTCAAAATAGTCTGACTAAAAAAATAGCCCCGTGTTTTCCCTTCCCTAATAACTTCTAATGCTAATTCGTTTATAAACAAGGAAAACAAAACGGGAACTGCATACAATCCCCCTGTTTTCACTCCACGTGTGCAGTTAATATAATCTGTAAGCATGGAGCCACATCTAATTCTGGTTTAACATTAGTATACATGCTATGAATACAAACGAAATATTTTGCCTTTTATGCCATTTCTCAAGAGTATAGGCCACAATAGATGTCTGTTAATGGAATCAAAAGCTTTCTCAAAATCGATGAAGGCTACATACAATTTGCGGTTTAAAACAAAATTGCTTCTGAACCAATGACAACAACGTAAAATATGATCAACAGTAGAATAGCCCCTTTTGAATCCGTCTGATATTCACCTGTCAAATCATATTCTGTAACCCATCTTGAAGTCTGCTATTTATAATTGTACTATAGATTTTACCTGCTCGTATCACATAGATATATACCCCTATAATTACCCTGGATTATCTGCGTCTCCCTTTTTAAACAAAGGAATTACAATAGAGTTTGTCCCATTATCTGGGAAAACACCTTTATCAAACAACACATTAAACAGTTTTTACGAAAAAATCAATGACTCGATCCCCACCATGTTTCAACATTTCTCCTATAATTCCATCTGGGCCTGCAGATTTACCGTTCTTTAACTTTCTAACAGCAAGAAACACTTCTTCTTTTGATATCGGACGGTTCATCGCGCTAAAGTCTTCTTCAACATTGCAAGTTCTTTCAAAGTCTCATTAGCTTCGTTGCTACACTCTCTAGCTTACTTCAAGTAAAGTAAACCTTTAAAATGGTCAAACCAATCATCAACTGTTAAATTATTATTTACTTTGTTTTCTTTTACTGGACATTTTATGTACATTCTCCCAAAATTCTTTTTGATTATTTTACTGAAGAAACAAGCCTTTTCAATTACAAATCATTATACTTGCTTTTCTTTTTCTATCTATTAAATGTTTATGCTCTCGTCTTGCTATGCAATATGCATCACTGTCATTTTTCGCTTTTGATTTTCTAAAAATGTTAAGCGTTGTTTCACTTTCTTCTTGCTAGACTTACATTCTCCATCAAACCCATCACCACTTTTACGATATTTTGTCAAGTTGATTTTCTTTTTCATACATTGGCCTTGTTTTTTGATGCACTCATTAAAAGACACTCAAAGCACCATTGTAATCAGAATCAATCAACTAATGGCCCCATCGAGTTCAGATAATGTTTCGTCTGAGAAACATTTTCTGCCAATATATAGTTCCTAAATCATTATCCCACACAAACTTTTTCAATAAACCAGATCATCGGTAATGGTATGCCCCCTTGTACACATGTCTTTTCGATTTAAATTTTAAATGCAATTCAACTGGCAAATGATCAGACTCTATTCTCTCCGACACTAACCATTTACACGACGAGACAACAATAACAAACAGTCTCTTAGACAGCAGAAAGTAGTCATTTCACTGTTTCCCTGACTCAGATATGTAAGTATAATGTCCATCTATATCCCCATTGCACACCCCGTTTAGAATACACAGACTAAAGCTGTGCACATATTCAATAATTTTTTCCCATAATTATTGAGTACATTGTCAGCCGAATTCCTTATAATGCTAGCAAGATCAGAATGATCATGAAGAAAGTTACAACTTACATCATTGAAGTCTATAATATCAGGAAAAAAGTTAGAAGTTCTACTGTTAAGATCGCCCGATAGAATCCAGAACACATCATCTAACTCCAACATGCAGTCAAAAAGACATTGTTTCAAGTTCATCAACACCATTGTCAACATAAAATGATTATAATAAGGTGATCCTTCAGGTGGGATGTAAGTACATACATATATAATGTTCTCTTCAAGGTCAAAACACACTCTTATCAATCAAAAAACAGAAGAACGTTGGGGTGGTCTGTCTTAATTTCCTGAATATAAGATATAAACTCATTTTTAATTAGGCAGACAATTCCACCTGATCTTCTTCCTTGTTTTGTAAACTTAATAGCTGGTTTATAAAAAAAAACAGTGTAACCCAGGAAAGTGAGGTGTTGGGGACATTCTTCAAAACGTCTCAACAAGACATATGAAGTCAAATTTTGACAAAAAAGACATAAATTCCGTTTTCCGTTTCTCTCTCTCTCTCTCTCTCTCTCCTCTCAATATCTCTCTCTCTCTCTCTCTCCCTCTCTCCCATCTCTCTCTCTCTCCATTCACCTCACTCACATCACTCACAACGCACTTACACACGCACACGCACGCTCACACGCACGCACATACCACCACCACGCACGCAGGCACGAACACGCGCTCGCGCGCGCGCACGCACACAAACGCACACACACACACACACACACACACACACACACACACACACACACACACAGGGGCTGTCAAACACACGCGTGCGAAGGCATACCTTTGCAAATAAGCATTCATGAACGCACTCACTCACTTGGTGGGTGTCCCAATACGCCCTGACTTTATCTGAATGTAATATCAGATTCTCCATGTCCCTCGGCACCCCACTTCGTGTATCTACAAAAGTTGATTGCCAAAACAGACGCCCGTGCCGAAGTTGTTAGCGTCGCCGATTCCCGCGTGGGAAGTCGTGGTTCGATTCCCATTAGAGCCATGTATTTGTGGGATTTTCCTTCCTCGACCAGCTCCTACCCAGGGTTGGGTTTGCCTTGGGGTCAGCTAGGAAGACTGGGACCACACGGTCCAGTTTAATCCACATATCCACCTCTGACAGTGTTGGCAAAAGAATAAAAAAAATCAAAAACTGATAGCCAAGATAGTAACATTTAAACCTGCCGGAGAAGAGAGACGGGACAGGGTGTGTGTGTGTGTGTGTGTGTGTGTGTGTGTGTGTGTGTGTGTGTGTGTGTGTGTGTGTGTGTGCAACAAACTAATAAATTCCAAGGATAAGTAACCGAGCACCCTATTTTTTTCAATCTAAGACATAAGAGCAAGCTTTGATTATAATTGTATACAGATAGATAGATAGATGATGATAGATAGATAGATAGATAGATAGATAGATAGATAGATAGATAGATATGTGTGTGTGTGTGTGTGTGTGTGTGTGTGTGTGTGTGTGTGTGTGTGTGTGTGTGTGTGTAGTTAAGGACAAGCCTATAATCGTACCCCCTCAGTATATTTTTATCGATAAAATGAAGGTGAACGCCTAGAGTTACGAAAGTGTACTTTGCCGGGGAGTGGAAAAAAAAATGTGAAAGTACACATATACTATACGTTTTTACTCGAGTGATGTAACATCAAGTTGGACTGTGAAGAGTCCAGTTTTAATATGCTAGCATTATGTGTGAATCGAACTCCGATCAAATGAGCCAGATCCGCTGCTCCTGCTATTAATTGGCATCTACGACATTACGAACTGTGCCTTCAAACAAAACTTGAGAGTGACAGGTTAGCAAATACACTAGCTGGGCATGCTGATCAACTAGCTGGGGCATACTGATCAAACCACTACTGAAAGCTTCTTGCATCAGGTCTTCATTGCAAACCATTTCTTTAGGCATTAGTTCAGTTACTGTTCAAAAACCCAAACCAGTCAGTCGGAACAATGGACACAACGATTCCTACACACAATACGGGGAAGGAGCGGGAAAGGGCGACAGTATGTCAGGGTGACAGTATGTGCCTTCAAGTTTGATTCGCAGGTGACAATTTTTGGCAGTGCCGTCATGTCCGGCAAAAACTGACGCCGGTTAAAATTATCCCGAGCGACAATTAATGCCAAAAGACGCTTTGGAGAAGTGTTGAGTGCTTCTGGTTTTCATTTAGGATAAAAATTCTCATTTGTGTTCGAGATGAACCTCTGATAAGTAAAACCTCTGACACGTAAGTGAACGTTTAAGGTTCTGTCTGAAGGTTAAGGTTTACATAGAAGGCAGTTCTTCATTGGCAAAAAGTCACCATTGCAACCTTCTCTCTTTGACTTGCACACGCCTCTGCCTGAGTTTCGTTTCTCGTGACATGGTAGAAAATAAATTATAACGGGACGCACAGCTGGACAGCCTTCGCCAAATACGCAAACACTTTGCTTAAGAATTAAAAACAAAATGGGAGAGTATATTCGAAACTTGTGAAAGCGAGATCGATGCACTCAAAAAAGCAAGACCGCTTGCAAGTTCGACTGATCCAGCTAGTGCGTCGGCTAAATGCGTAGAAAAATTGGCGCCTGAGAAAATAGAATGGATGATAAATTGAGTATTCATGGAGATCAGTGGGAGTTGGAAAAAAAAAAATGTTGTCCAGCCCCAAATCGCAAAGGGACGACGAACCGGGCAAACATTTTCTTAACGACGTTGAAGAAGAAGAATTCAGGGAAGTTAAGAGTGTGGGAGCCAAAATGCCGGACGATCTTGCTAAAGTTAAGAACGGCCGACTTCACATTAAGCTTGGGAACAAATCGTTCTAAAAATGTTTTGGCGCTCAGGACTGCTCAGAGAATTGATAAACGTTGCTAGTTGTCTCATCTTCTCTGCCACTTCAATCCCACGCCGCTCATTCCAGTCTCCTCCGACCAGTCTCCCTCGTCTACAGCCACAACCTTTCTTGTCCCCCCCCGCATCCTGGCACCGGCAATCCATCGGGAAAAGTCAAGTCAATGTCAAGCCGTCATGTGGTAACGCAGCAGAGGAGACACTGCACTACTGCCGAAGCGCTTCGGTGGTTTTTATTGTACTCCCTGCAGATATGAATGCTTATCTCCCTCTATTTGTTCATTCTAAGACATAAGATCAAGCTTTCTTTACAATTGAATATTTCTTGCAGTGATTGCAACACCAAGCTGCTCTGTAAGTTGCTGGAATGGTGCTCGGTACTTACGCTTGGAATTTATTATATATATATGGCCTAATGTGGCCTAATGTCACTGTTTGCACGTGCGGGTTGGCTGCACGTTTTGTTCGGTTTTTCAGGTTGTTTACAGTTCAGGGTGCGTTTGCTGACAACGATTTCCATTTGTGCCTGCAGTTGTTTACTATTTCTACTTTAGTATTTAGGGTTGCTTAGTGTGGTTTGCATAGTATTAACCATTTTTCTGTTGAACATAGGTTGCATCTTTTTGAAATGTTATTGTATGGTGATGCCCTTTTTATGATTTTCCAGGATATGTTATAGTGTATTTTTTTTGTCTTTAAGTCTCCAAATATATTTGCTCAGTTCTGTTTGGTTTTTGTATTTTACTTTGTTGAATGACTGTTTATGGTTTGCATATCTGGTTTTGAAGTGATTTTCAGTGATCCCTATGTATGTTTCTTTTTCATTTTCTGATGTCACAGTGGGCTTGGTATACAATGTGGTTATATAGGCATTTGTTGCTTAAGGGACACTGTTCTTTTGCAGTACAATTGCAGGATTTCCTTTCTTCACCCTTCTTTGCTGTGTTGCTTTTCATTTTGTTGGATGAATCAATTGTATTTTAAGGTTAGGCATGCATGAATATGATAGTTTGATGGTATTCTTGTTGAATATTTTGGACAATTTGTGTTCTTTTGGGAAGGATGCTGTCAGAATTAAAAAAAAAAATTCTTTCCCTACGTTTTTTTTAGAATTTTTTAAAATTCTGACAGCATCCTTCCCAAAAGAACACTATGCAAACCATACTTAGCAACCCTAAATAACAACCTGAAAAACCGAACAACACGTGCAGCCAACCCGCACGTGCAAACAGTGACATTAGGCCATATAACACCGGCAGTAGGCGACCCACACCATCCTGAGGAGAGCCAGCGCTCGAAACAGATCTGTTGATGATTTTAAAACTTCCTTTTACCATACTATTTTAACAGATGTTGCTCCCCAAGGGGTTGAGCGCTTTGAAAGTTTTATTTCTCTCTCAATATATATATATATATATATATATATATATATATATATATATATAATATAAATACATAGAGAGAATGAGGAGAGTGAGAGAGAGAGAGAGAGAGAGAGAGAGAGAGAGAGAGATTTGACGAGTCATCACTATAGACAGGCAGACTATAGCATAAAAAGCTTGTCTCTCTACATTGCTTCAAGAGGAGACAGAAGATGAACAGCCAACAAGGAGGGACAGCCGGAAAATGGACCTCCCCTGTCAGGAAAAAGGCACCGGCGGAAACCACGATGAGAGGACGTTGAGACGTTCAGAACGTCAGGCAATCTTCGATTGATGCACTTGATTAAGCAGCAACTAACCGAGCGTGAAAGTTCCTTTCCTCTCTGTTACCACTCCCCTCCCCCACCCTCCCCCGCCCCATTTTCCATGATCCATCTCACGTACCATCCTCCTGTCTCTACCTCCAGTCTCTCTCCATCTCGCATCCGCGTGGTCCTCCCCCGCCTTCTTCTTCCTGGTATGGCAGTCTGTTGCCATGGTGGGGAAAATCACTTTATATTTTATTCTCCATAAAACAATCCATGCCGGTTCATCCCCCCCCCCCCCCCCCCCCCCCCTCCCTCCTTACCACTCCCAGCGCTTCCAACTTTTCTGAACCCTAATAGTCCTACACCACAATTGATAAAATCACACACACACACACACACACACACACACACACACACACACACACACACACACACACACGCGCGCGCACACACACACACACACACACACACACACACACGCACACACACACACACACACACATACACACACACACACACACACACACACACACACACACACACACACACATAAACGTACACGCATCCACGCATTTACGCACGCACACACCTCTCTGTCTGTCTGTCTG
>JADBJO010004938.1:145000-160000 GCA_016801955.1 Conus betulinus
TACGATTTTCGCGCCTCATTAAAGAGTAAAAGAGAGAACAGTATAAAGGAATGGTTGGGTAGAGTGAAGGGGGAGAGGGTGGAGAGTGGTGATGGGGGATGGGGGTGGTGGTGGTGGGGGTGGTGAATGTGAAAGTTAAAGATTGAAGAGCACTCAGTCATTGGCCAGACAGAGGAGAGTAGCACTTGATCTTTGATATCCTTTCTCTTTTTTTCTTTCCTTTTTTTCTGTCGAAAAAAGACTTACATCTTGAGACGAACTGGGGTGGAATTCCTGTATCAGAATCCCTGGGAGTCAGCCGTGAGGCTTCTCAAAGGAACTGAAGTGGGACACGAAATAAAAAAGGAGGGCAGGATGGGGAGTGGGGGTTTGTCTTACTTTAGATGTTGCCACTGAACTCAGCTTGCTGCTTTTTTTGAAGGGAGAGCCTTTTTTTTTGTATTCCTGAGCCGCGCCTTTCATTTACACATTTTGAAAGGTTTCGATATGCAAGTCTGTTTTTCTTTTGCTTCATTTCCTTTATCTATGCATCCATAGAAGTTTTTTTTTCTTTTATCATCATCATCACCATTGTCAATCTTCTTATTCTATCATCACCATCATCATCATAATCCTCATTATTACCAGCAGCAGCAGCAGCAGCAGCAGCAGCAGCAGCAGCAGCAGCAACAGCAGCAGCAGCAACAGCAGCAGCAGCAGCAGCATCTTCCTCCTCCTTTTATTTTTTCGTCGTCGCCCGTCGCAGCCATCGTCGCCGTCATCGTGGTCGTCGTCATCATCATCACCATCATCATCATAAGCAGCAGCAACGGCAGCAGCAACAGCAGCAGCAGCAGCAGCAGCAGCAGCAGCAGCAGCAGCAGCAGCAGCAGCAGCAACAGTAGTAGCAACAGCAGCAGTAGCAGCAGCAACAACAGCAGCAGCGGCATCATCATCGTCTTCTTCTTCTTCTTCTTCTTCTTCTTCTTCTTCTTCTTCGTCTTCACTTCTTTCCTGTCGTTCCTCTCCTCCACTTCCTTCACCTCCTCCTCCTCCCCCTTCTCCATCACCTTCTTCTCCTTCTTCTTCTGTTAATTTCGAGAGACCACTCCTTCATTTGTGCTGCTAACATGGCTTGGTGACAATACGCGAACACCAACATTAGTTAGCTAGTGTTCATTGGCACGTTTTCCTTAGCTGTCAGTTCTAGTCTTTAATGCGTGCGAAAACAGAGACTACTTTCAAAACATATTGCATGTAGTTCAATTTGGAAAAACAGAAACAAAACAAACTGAAATAATGCGGCTACGTGTTAAGTGTATATTTTTTTTTAGATCTGGGAATTTATGAAGGGCAAGGGATGTATAATTTATTACGCAGTACATCACAAAAGGCAATGAAAAGAACAAAGTTCAAAGAGACACAGATTGTGGCCGGCAACAGTGGGATTTTCATATCACAAATAGTAATATGTTTCTTCAATGTAGAAATTTAAACAGAAAATCTTGTAATGAAGCCAGCCACAAGTGATGTTCAAATTTAACAGATATACAAAATATTCCTTGACAAACGTTTTGACGTATGACTCACGTAGAGTGTATCGGTTGTTCAGACTTACACACGTTGTTTTGAACCTACATACACCTTTCACTAAATGTGTCGTTTGAAGCTGTTTTCACCCGACAACAATATTAATCGCGGGCAGGATAATGATGTGAGTGTGTGAGTGTCCGCGCGCGCGCGCGTGCGTATGTGTCTGTGCATGTGATCTGTACTTAGACCTCCAGTCGGAATCACCCCAATACTCTGTTCTGCTAAGATCGTTGCTTGCAGTGCCAGACAGCAAGAAACGGAGGGGTTGATGGAGGGAAAATGGGGAGGAACGGGGTGAGGGGGGTGAAGGGTCAGTAGCATCATCGTCATCCCTGTAGATGTGTGGTGTCTGTGTGTGTGTGTGTGTGGGGGGGGGGGGGGGGGGATGGGGGATGAGTGGGAGCGGTCTGTCACTGACCGTGTGCTTCTTACTTCAACATAGTGATGCCTGTTCACACGTCCAGCCCGACTCCCAGTTCTGTCCTCACTCATTCCCCCACCCTTCCTCATTTGACTATCTTCTTAGTATCTCTTTTCTCTCTTCTTGGTAGTTCATAGACAGAGAGGGAAAAAGATTAACCCCCCCCCCCCCCCCCACACACACACACACACACACACACACGCGCGCGCGCGCGCGCGCGCGCGCGCACACGCACGCACGCACGCACGCACGCACGCACGCACGCACACACACACACACACACACCTTTTTTTCTCTGCCTTCTCCCACCCTCATCCCCACCCCTTTTTGTACCCCTGCCCTTCCATTCCCATTCTTCTGTTCGTTTCCATCTATCCATTCAACGCCCTCCAGCCTCTAACAACATAATAACGGAAATTGCTTCTTGTTCGGGATTGATGCTATTGTTGTTAGTCTTTCTTCTTGTAGGACTTCTTCTTCTTCTCCTTCTTTGTCTACCCCCTCCTCCTCCTCCTCCTTCTCCTCTTCCTCTGCCGCCTCTTTCACTTCATCTTGTTCTCCTCCTCTTCTTTTTTCTTCATCTTCGTTTTTTTTCTTTCTTTCTTCTTCCTCTCCTCTTCCTCCTTTCCTCCTCCCTCCTCTTCCACCTCCTCTTCCTCTTCTCGCCTCCCCCCCCCCCTGCTCCTTCTCCTTCTCCTCCTTCTCCTTCTCTTCCTTCTCCTTCTCTTCCTTCTCCACCATCTCCTCCTCTCCTATTGTTCTTGCATTGTTCACACCTATCCTTACAATGTACATTGTTCACATCTATCCTTACAATGTACATTGTTCACACCTATCCTTACAATGTACATTGTTCACATCTATCCTTACAATGTACATTGTTCACACCTATCCTTACAATGTGATGTTTTATCAACTGTTTTATGCGGTATTAAAGAAAGTGAAGGATCTTACAGACCCACTTTTCTCCTGAGCAGTTCTAGGCAAAATACAACAAATTTGTCGTAGGTCATTTCCTTTCTCGCAGCAAAAGTAAGCAGATTTTGTATGAGCGCATGCCCACGCTCTCACGAGCGCGCTGGCGCACGCGCATCCCCCCCCCCCCCCTCTCTCTCTCTCTCTCTCTCTCTCTCTCTCTCTCTCTCTCTCTCTCTCTCGCTCTCTCTCTTTCACACACACACATATACTCACGCGCACTCGTGGAAACACACACACAAACACACACACACACACACACACACACACACACACACACACACACACACACACACACACACACACACACACAACCTACGAGAGAAGGAAAACACAGAGGAACAAGATAGAACACCGCGACGAAAGGGTGGATATAACAACAAAAGACAAAAGACACGAAGAAAAAAGGCGGAAAACGGGAGAAAACACAAAAACACTGCACTGCTGAAACAGGGAAATAACAGTGCAAAGACAAAACACAAGTAGTAAGATGGGGAGGTAGAGAAAACGCACGAAAGAAAAGACACAATGTAAGTGACAAAAGTAACAATATAAGGGACAAAGATAAATACAAGCAAACAACAAACAGAAAAGGGGGACAGAGGAAAATCACATACAAGAATGGGTGAGAGGTGGTGGTTGGCGGGGGGGTGGGGGGGGGGGGGGGGGGGGGGGGGGGGGGGGGGGGGGGGGACGACCCACGCATAACAAAAGCTAAAGCAAAAAAAGTGAAAAAGGCAAAAAGATGTGGTAGGGAGACCTTTTGATGTCGCAAAATTACCTGTTTGCTCTCGACTTTTGATGGTTTTCTTCCATGCGACCAACAAAAAGTAAGCAAACAAAAACAAAGAACAAAAAGAGTGAAAAGAAAAGTAAAGGAATAGCGAACAAAAAAAGAAAAAAAAAAAAGAAAAAAAAAAGGAAAGGAGAAAAAGAAAGATTTAAAATAGGAAATGAAATAAACAGATAAGTAAATAAGTAAATAAACAGATGAATACGAAATAAACAAAGGGAGAAATAACGAAATGTACTAAATAAATAAACAAATGAATCAGTACATAACTAAGTAAATAAACAACAGACAAACACAAGACAAAAAGATAAACTATGGACACACAATATCGACAAGATAGATGAACATTTCCCGACTCACACAACCAATTAAAGAGAAAAAAAGTTATAGGATTTAATATGAAAGGAAAGAAGGAAAGGAGAAGGGGAAAGAAAGAAAGAAAAGAAAGACAGAAGAAAGAAAAGAAAGGACCGAAGAAGAGAAAGAAGCAAACTATCGACACTATCGACGAAACAAAATTTTTGTTGCTGCTGTTACTGTTGCACCTCCGCCTCCTCCTTAATAATAATAATAATAATAAATAATAATAATAATAATAATAATAATAATAATAATAATAATAATAATAATAATAATGAATACTTATATAACGCCTATTCTCGGCTAGAGACCAAGTTCTAAGCGCTTTACAATCAACACTCGTTTACACAACGGGCTGCCTACCTGGGTAGTGCCGACTGAAGAGCTGCCAGCTGGCGCTTCATTCAGTCGTTTCCCGTGTCATCCAGTCAGTATCGTTCGATATCGTTCACTCAAGTTCCCTCACTTCCTTCATTCTTTCCATTTCTCACGCAGGGTGCATGCTATGTGTAACGTGTCATCCATACCAACGGCCAAACTGGCCTTCTCTTCCGAAAGTTGGTGATGGGATTTTACGTGTGTGCAAGATATTATGCGTGCGTTCACACACGGAACCTCGGTTTATAGTCTCATTCGAAGGACTGTATGAGAAAAGGAGTCAGAACCAATGTTAACTCCGAGGGAAATATCCCCATGTACCGAAATGCCCCTGCGGAGATTCGAACCCGCAACCCCCAGGATCACCAAGATTACGAGTCGCTCTACCAATTGAGCTATTCCGGCTCCCTCCTTCACCATCCTCTCCTCCCCCATCTTCCCCCCCCTTCTCCCTCCCCTCCCCCTTTACCCCCCCTTTCCCCTTTCCTGTTCCCCCTTCCCACCCCTTCCGCCCTCCAAAAGGCCCCAAATATCTGATCTGTGCACATTTGGCCCAGCCCACCAGCCAAAGGCCCTGGTCACATTTCTGGAGACAACGTCCACAATCTGCCCACAAATCCACGCAATTTGTTCTCCCGGCTCTTCTGCAAATGGTGTCCATTTCATTCTGCAACTATTTGGCCCTGAATTTGATTGCTCAATTTACATGACATCATAAAGAAGATATAAGCTCCCGCTATTTTAAATTAAAAAGAAAAAGAAAAGAAAACTGAAAAAAAAAAAACAGGACTTTCTCTGTCTCTCCACAAAATATGTTTGTTCAGCAGAAAACACCCCATCAGCTCCCCAACCCCTTCCTCCTCCTCTCTCTCTCCTCTCTCTCTCTCTCTCTCTCTCTCTCTCTCTTCTCTCTCTCTCTCTCTCTCTCTCTCGCTATCTATCTATCTATCTATTTATCTATCTGTACCTCTCTTTGTATCTATGTCTCTCTCTTTGTCACCTCTGTTTCTCGATCTCTCTGTCTCGTCTCTGTCTTGCTCTCTCTCTCTCTCTCTTCTCTCCCTCTCTCTCTCTCTCTCTCTCTCTCTCCTCTCTCTCTCTCCTCTCTCTCTCTCTCTCTCTCTCTCTTCCTCTCTCTGTCTGTGGTGTGTGTGGTGTGTGTGTGTGTGTGTGTGTGTGTGGTGTGTTGTGTGTGTGTGTGTGTGTGTGGGTGGGTGTGGGTGTGTGTGTGGGTCTGTCTTGTCTGTTTCTCTCTCTCCCTGCTTTCCTGCCCCTCCATACAAAGCGTGAAGCCTCAGCTGTGAATTCTCTCCAGTCTTCAGGAAACACAGAAGCCATGACAACGCTCTTTTGCACGGGAGTCGTGTGCCTTGTTTTCTGTCTTTGAGTCTCGCGACCCTCCCCTCCTTCCCTTCTCACCCCCACCCCGCATCCTCAGCTTTAGGGACTATCTGGAACCAAGACACTGCAGACACAGGGGGAGGAACTGGGATGGAGGTTGGAATGGAGGAGAGGAAAAGGGATGGGGATATGGAGAGAGTTGGGGGCGGGAGGAGGAGTGTGTGTGTGTGTGTGTGTGTGTGTGTGGTGTGTGTGTGTGTGTGTGTGTGTGTGTGTGTGTGTGTGTGGCGCGCGCACAGTGCACCAGAACTGAATTATTCGTTCCCATTCACCCCCGAGTTCAACTTCAGGAACGTCTATATCACGACTACTACAACTACTGTTAATACTGCTGCTAAATAGTAATGGTGATAATAACTATGATAACGATGAGAGTAAGAACAACAACAACAACGAGGTGATGATGATGATAACAATGATAGCAAGAACAATAATGAAAACTTTCTCAGAAACAATTTGGGCCTCTTCCACATTCACAGTTAGATTAGTAAACGATTCGGTGACATCAGGTTTTTAAACTCACCACGTATTTGAAAATTGTCTGTTCATGTGAATAGAAACACAGATTCATAACACTAATATCGCTATCATCACAGGACATTGTTGCTGTTTGGTGGTGACTTTAGTGAGGTGGTGGTTGGTGGTGATGATGCTAATGCTGTTGGTGAAGGTTATGCTCTACACGTAGACGGTGTAATATAGTTATTCCTGAAAAATACACGTCACGTATATGAAACAATGTACTTGACGGTCGAAATGACTCTTCTCTTATCATTAATGACACTCAAAACAATTGTGATGAAGACCTAATGAGCGCTAGTTCTCCACTCCAGAAAGCTCAAAAGAAAGGAGAAGCATACGAAGGGGTGTATCATCAAAAGTCCTTGATTACGGATCCCTCACAAAGTTGGCCTCTACGGCTGGCTGCACGCCAGAAATGAATGCGCCAAGGCCTTGCTTCAGGACTGGAGGATTCATGGACAGACTGACGCAATTAGATTGTATTTAATCGTTATTGTGTCTGAAAGTTGATTCTCCTCATTTTCTTTCATAATCATGGCCATCAAGGTACACGCCAGGTGGTTCTAAGCAGACAGATGAAAACCAAAGAAATGGGGCTGTTTACGGGCTTCCACCTGGCGCACAGATAGGGTCACGGGTGAATGCAAAGGCCTGAAATGTACCGACGTCAACTAGGGTCAAGGTCATGTATTTGAAGATTGTATGTGATGTCATCGGTGGAAGTCTCTCAAAACAAGGGAAATAATAGTGTGGAGTTGTTCTTTTGATCAGTTATCAGTTTAACATTCAATGCTGCCTCAAACTTACAGCAGACCTTAAAACGCTTACATAGATTATATAACGATTTAGCTCACATCACAATTGTGACATGTGGCCTGCTGATTACAACTTCTGTCTCTGCCCGAACAACGAACTTTCTATGGAAGGGCCCGTAACTCTGAACCAATACCGACACTGGAGACTTGTTGCACCGCCAACCACTATGGGAACACACTTGTTCCAAAATGTACAATGCCTAGAAAACAGTTATATTTTCCCATGGAAAGAGAAAATCATCAGAAAGGAAGGGTCGGGGAGGAAGGGGGGAAGAATGGATTACCTGTTCATAAGGAAAATCACTTTTTTCTCGGGATTCCGGATTAGTAGCAGTTTCCATAGGAAAATAACGGTTTCCTGGCAAAAGTACTTGTTATTTTCCCCATTCCATTCGTTGTTTTCTTTGAAAAATTGTTCTCCAAGCATAATGACCTGTTTTTTCTAGGAAAATACCCCTTTCCCTAGGAGTATTACTTGTTTCTACAGGAACAATTGACAATCTTTTCTACAGGAACAATGACAATCGTTTCTACAGGATCAATGACAATCGTTTCTATGGAAAAAATGACAATCGTTTCTACAGGAAAAATGACAATCGTTTCTACAGGAAAAATGACAATCGTTTTACTACAGGAACAATGACAATCTTTTCTACAGGAAACAATGACAATCGTTTCTACAGGAAAATGAATAACGGGAACAATGACAAATCTTTTCTTCTGACAATCTTTTCTACGGGAACAACGACAATCTTTTCTACGGGAAAAATGACAATCGTTTCTTTTCTACGGGAAAAATGACAATCGTTTCTACGGGAACACTGACAATCTTTTCTACGGGAACAATGACAATCTTTTCTACGGGAAAAATGACTACCTTTTCTACGGGAAAAATGACAATCTTTTCTACGGGAACAATGACAATCTTTTCTACGGGAACAATGACAATCTTTTCTACGGGAACAATGAAAAAAATGACTATCTTTTCTACGGGAAAAAAATGACTCAATCTTTTCTACGGGAACACTGACAATCTTTTCTACGGGAACAATGACAATCTTTTCTACGGGGGAAAATGACTATCTTTTCTACGGAAAAAATGACAATCAATCTTTTCTACGGATCAATGACAATCGCTTGTACGGAAAACATGACAATCGTTTGTACGGGAAAAATGACAATCGTTTCTACGAGAAAAATGACAATCGTTTCTACGGGGAAAAATGACAATCTTTTGAGAATCTTTTCTACGGGAACAATGACAATCGTTTGTACGGGGAAAAATGACAATCTTTTTTACGGGAAGAGTGACTATCTTTTGTTCGGGGAAAAATGACAATCTTTCCTACGGATCAATGACAATCGCTTCTATGGAAAAAATGACAATCGTTTGCACGGGAAAAATGACAGTCGTTTCTACGGGAAAAGTGACAATCGTTTCTACGGGAGCAATGACAATCGTTTTTACGGGATCAATGACAATCGTTTCTGCGGGGAACAATAACAATCGTTTCTACGGGAAAAAAATGACAATAGTTTCTATGGGAGAAATGACAATCGTTTCTACGGGAACAATGACAATCGTTTCTACGGGAACAATGACAATCGTTACTACGGGAACAATGACAATCGTTTCTACAGGAAAAATGACAATCGTTTCTATGGGAAAAATGACAATCGTTTCTACGGCAACAATGACAATCGTTTCTATGGGAATAATGACAATCTTCTCGGACTTCCATCCCCTTCGGTAAGTATTCTGCGCCCATAAAACATAATGTATGATTACTATAATAATTTCTCTTCCCATTTTCCCCACCCCATTTTCTCACTACCCCACATTCACGTCACCCACTTCCCCCCACACACTCCTTGGATATCCGCGACAGAGTCATGAACACCAGGGCCCATATTTTCAGCATCTTGAAGAACTAAGCCATGGCAGTCGTCAGTGCGCATATCGGGCACTCTCTCAGATCAAAAGAATGAAACGGTGAGGTATAGAAACTGGGAGAGAGGAGAGAGAGAGAGAGAGAGAGAGAGAGAGAGAGAGGAGAGAGGAGGCGAGAGAGAGAGAGAGAGAGAGAGAGAGAAGAGAGAGAGAGAGAGAGACAGAGACAGACAGACAGACAGACAGACAGACAGACAGACAGACAGAGAGAGATGCGGTGCTAGATGAAGAAAAACCTGGGGAGAGGAGGAAGATGGTCCAGACAGGGTTTGGGACTAGGGCTGGGGAAGTAGAGAGTGAGCTGGGCGAGGGGCAGTGGTGGTTAGCTGGGGGGGGGGGGGGGGGGGGGGGAGCGGCGGAAGCGGTGGAGTGGACGGGGAATAAGAAGAAGGCAGAAGGAAGGGGGAGGTTAATCATGCCTGACCTACATGTTGGCGTTGGAGATCAAAGGCAGAGTTATGGCTCTTTGTGAGGCCTGCAGCCATGTCTCCAGACCTGGATGGAATTTGATGTGTATCTTTGGTTGGCTGTTTGGTGCTTGTTTCTACTACTTCTTCCTTCATTCCTTCCCTCTAATTTCATTTCTTATTTCATCATTTCTTTTTTTTTTTTTTTTTTTCCATTTTCTTTTCTTTTATCCCGTTAATTCTTCCGTGTATCCTTCCTTCCTCCGTGCAGCCCTTTAATCCTTTTCATCTAAAAGTCCAGCCACCTGTCTGAACATCCTTCCATACCTCCATCGACCCTTCCTTCTGAACAGCTATCCACCTTTTCTTCCAACCATTCTAATACCTATATATTTTCCATCCTTAGTGCTTTCCACCTGACCACGCACCCATTCATCTACCTTCTCTTCCGATCATCCATCCATCAGTCCACCCATTCAACCATCTAACCTCACTTCTAGCCACCTTTTAATCCACTCACCCACCGTTCCTTCTAACGACCGCTTCATCCTTTTACCCATTCTTACTTCTAACCATCCATTCATCCATTATTCTTCTATTATAGCCATCCATCCATCCTTTGCTTTTGTCTCAACTATCAATCCATCTACTTTTCCTTGTAACAATCGGTCCGTCAAACCATCTTTCCTTCTAATCATCCATCCATCAAATCGCTGTTTGTTCTAACTATCCATCCATGCATTACCCTTCCTTCCGACTTATCCATCCATATGTTTATTTTTCGTCCTAACTATTCATCCTTCTGTTCATACTTCCTTTTAACCATCCTCCCATACATCCATCTTTCCTTTCTAACATCAGTTAATTTCTTCATCGAATCGTACCTCCATCGATTCATTTCTCCTTCTAACAGTCTATTAGTCCAGTCTTCCTCTCGTCTAGAAATCAATATATCCATCTATTCATCCACCCATCAATCTATTCACATTCCTTCTAACCATCCATAAAGCCATCCTCCCACTCATCCACCATCCACTCACCCATCCATCCTTCAATCCTTTCAACCACCGATCCATCCTTCTAAACATTTATCTCTTCTGCTAAGCATCAATCCACCAATCTATTCATTCTTCCTTCTAACCATCAATCCATCCAAATTTCCTTCCTTCTGACAATCCATTAATTCCTTCCACCCTTCCCCTTCCTTCTCCGCATCCATCCACCTATCTTTCTCTGTAACCGTCCGTCCATCCTCCCTTTTTGATAGTCATCCAGCAACACATATGTACTTCTATCCATCCATATATTCATCTGCCATAACCGTCCATCCATCCCTTCATCCTTCCTTCCTTATATGAATGTGTCCACCCTTCCAGCATTTCGTCCATTCTTTCTTTCTTCCGACTATTGATTCATCCATGTATCGATCTACACGTCCATCTAGTCTTTCTGCTATCCATCCACCGACTGGTCCAACCTTCCTTTGTACAATCCATCCATTCATCCATTCACCCTTTCCGCTAACCATCAATTCATCTATTTACCCCTTTTGCTAACAATCCATCCCTTCAATCATCCTTCCTTCTGCCTGCCCCATCCTTCTTTCCAACCAACTGACAGTCCATCTGTTCTTCCTTCCATCCGCCCGTCCATCCATCTGCCAATCTTTCTACCCCTCCTTCCTTCCTTCCTTCCTCCTTTATAAACACCCCGCCCCCATTCCCACGTTAAAACTGGAACTGCAAGGGACGTAAAAAAGACAGGAAAGGGTGAAGATGTTGACTGGCACTTCACAGGCTAGTCTGGAATGCTCGCGGAGTGCAAACCCATGACTGCCAAAGAACGGGCACGGTTTTATACGCATCAGGACCGCGGGCAATTTCTATGCTGATGACGCTCTCTTCTGGCGAAACAAAAGGTCTTGGATCATTGCATCCAAAATTCATCTGAGAATAAACGTGAATGTCTGGAGAAATGGTTATGCGCTGACTACACATACGCACGCTAGGCACAGACACAGAGGCTCATATCTGCACTCCCTGTCTTTCTGTCTGTCTCTCTCTCTCTCTCTCTCTGCCTGTCTCTCTCTCTCTCTCTGACACACACACACTCACACACACACACACACCACAACACACACACACAACACCACACACACACACACACACACACACACACACACACACACACACCACACACACACACACACACACAAACATACACACACACGCACACGCACACGCACACACAAACACACAGTTTTTCTCTCTCTCTCTCTCTCTCTCTCTCTCTCTCTCTCTGATCGATATAAAAAAAGTAAACAAACAACACACAAACAACGAACAAAACTCTGGAGACAAAAAAAAAGCATCCTAGTATTTCATCAAAGGCACGTCATTATCTGATCTTGACGTCATCATGGGTATCACAGACGAGGCGGTCCTTATCCTCATCTGCAGTGGCAGCAGCCCTAGCAGCGGACATGGACAGTGACAGTGTCCCTGAAGGGGACCGATAATCACATCCCACACCGCACACTCCACTGTCTGAGGGAACATAAAAGAAACAAGTTGAATGGGCGCACAATTCATGAGAGTCCCAGAGAGAGAGAGAGGAGAGAGAGATGAGAGAGAGAGAGAGAGAGAGAGAGAGCAGAGAGAGAGAGAGAGAGAGAGAGAGAGAGAGAGAGAGAGAGAGAGAGAGAGGAGAGGAGAGAGAGAGAGAGAGAGAGAGGAGCGAGAGAGAGATGGGCGGACAGACGGGGGGAGGAGACGGAGAGTAGGCGTTGGAGAGAGATGGGACGGACAGACGGTTGGAAGACGGACGGACTGGCAGACGGGAGAGAGAGACAGACAGACAGACGACAGAAAACAGACAGAGAGACAGACAGACAGACAGACAGACGGACAGACCCCCCCCCCCACACACACACACACACACACACACACACACACACACACCACACACACACACACACACACACATACACAGACTGACTCTGACTGACTGACGGACGGAGAGAGAGAGAGAGAGAGAGAGAGAGAGAGAGAGAGAGAGAGAGAGAGAGAGAGAGAGAGAGTCAGACAAACAGACGGATAGAGAGACAGGCAGAGAGGACTGATAGACAGATGGACAGACAAAGACAGACAGACAACGAGACAACGAAGACGACGACGACGACGACGAGTACGACGACAGATCGGGGAGAGTTGGGCAGACCGAGAGAAGCTAAAAGTAAAGTAGAAAGAAATAGAAAAAGAAATAAAATAAAGGAGAAAAAAAAAACACAGACAAGAAAAAAAGTGAGAAACTGAAAAAAAAAAAAACGTAACTAACTTTAGTCCGAACCCACCACACCTGAGCATGTTCTGCCTGAAGCGAAAAAAATATTATATAGTGCCTCGCGCACCAGAATGGAAGGCGTACCTTTTGTCTGTGTTTCGTCAAAGAAAAAAAAAAAATAGAAAGTGCAAGATTAGAACAATGTAAGCAGAAAAAAAAAAGAAAGCAAAGACAGAAAGAAAGAAAGTAAGAGAGAGAGAAAAAAAGAAAGGAAGGTAGAAAAGAAGAAAGGAAGAAAGGGAAGGAAGAAAGAAAGATAGAAAGAAAGAAAGAAAAAAAAAACGAAAGAAAGAAAGATAGAAAGTAAGGAAAAAACACAGGGAGAGCAGAAAAACGAAACCGTTGAAGAAAAAAGACAAAAACAGCAACCAAGGGACAGACAGAAATAATAAATACAAACACAGGGAAGAAAAGAAAGATTCGAGTAAAACGAAGGAAAAAATAGATAATGGGGGGAAAAAAGCTTACGGATAATTGTAAAGTTTTGTTTGTCTTTCTCGTTGTTAACTTCTCATTTGACTCCTCCTCCGAACACTATCACCCCTCATTCCCACCCCACCCCCACCTCTGTCCCCCAGGTCCCCCTTTCTCTCCCCAGGTCATCCTTCCTTCATCCAGGAATCCTTCCTGGCCTGTATAGTGTGTGTGTGTGTGTGTGTGTGTGTGTGTGTGTGTGTGTGTGTGTGTGTGTGTGTGTGTGTGAGTGTGTGTTGTGTGTGTGTGTGTGTGGAGAGAGAGAGAGAGAGAGAGAGAGAGAGAGGAGAGAGAGAGAGAGAGAGAGAAAACATCTGACACTGGCTTTTGGAGAAATGCCGGAGTATCTCATCTGGTTTCAGGAACACAGGATAATTACATTGCTGTTGTTGTATGTTATTGTCGTTGTCGTCGTCGTCGTCGTTGTTGTTCTTATTGTTGTTGTTGTTGTTGTTGTTGTTGTTGCTGTTGTTCTATATTAATGTTGTAAGCAACAGCTAATGAAAGAAGACACGAACATGAAGAATTTGCCATCTGCTGATTCAACAGTTCACTGTGTGTTTATAGATCCGCATGCCGTTGTAAGTGTAAGTATGTATGCCTCTCTCTCTCTCTCTCTCTCTCTCTCTCTCTCTCTCTCTCTCTCTCTCTCTCTCTCTCACACACACACACACACACACACACACACACACACACACACACACACACACACACAGAGAAAGAAATAAATAAATACGATTCTAGATGCTGTTTTTGAAGAATAGGAATTCTTAAAGGAAAACATCCCCTTCATTTCCATCAAACCGCCTCTCTCTTGCTCTCTCCCTCCCTCCCCCTCTCCCCCCCCTCTCTCTCCCTATATCTGTACACATACAGACATAGACACAGACAGACACAGACAGACAGACAGGCAAGCAGACAGACACACACACACACACACACACACACACTCACACACGCGCGCGCGCACACACACATGTCCGGTCAATGCCCGTTAAGCTACCTCCATCCTCTCCCCACCTCCTCTTAGTTCCCCATTCTTTCCCATCCCTCTTCCTCCCCTCCCGCTCACCACCAGTCCTTAGTATCACTACTTTCCCCTTAATCCTCGTTCTTTCCAACGGGGAAAACTATGTTCAAGCCACTCAGTGAGTACTATAATTACATCACGGCAAAGGAATGGGAATATCAACGGCGTCCATCTTTCACCAGTTTCCGGCAGCAGGAAGATGACGAAATGGACTGTGTGATGTAATGGACCGTGTGACGTAATGGACAATGTGACGACATGAATGCAGTTAATTATTGCCATTCGGTTTTTCTGCAGCACGGTTACTACGTTGTTCGCATCATCATCATCGTTGTTGTTATTGTTTGTTGTTGTTGCTGTTGAAGTTGCTGTTGTCGATTTTGTGAGCGTTATTTTAGATATTACTGTTGTCAATTTTGGGTGGATTGTCGTTGTCAGCAACATCAAAGATGTTGTTTGTTCTTGCTGGTGCTTTTCTTCATTCATCTTAAAGTTTAACTAACAACACGCGCCTCTCTCTCTCTCTCTCTCTCTCTCTCTCTCTCTCTCTCTCTCTCCT
>JADBJO010004938.1:172500-180093 GCA_016801955.1 Conus betulinus
TACCAACCCTAAGACTTACGGACAAAGATTGTATTCGTTCCAAGCTCCACGAACACCTGTTCATCGCTATAAAGTGTTGCATCTAAAAGGCCCAGTGGTTCAGACCTGTACTGTGCAACAGGTCGTTCTGTAGGATGAAACCGTGTTATAAGCATTTCACAACATTGCTTTTCCATGCTTGTCAGTTTCTGCAGAATGCACAACAATATATGCTTCGCTCTACTTCCCATGTGGAAGTGAAACTCAGTTCAGATGAAAACTATATCTTCAAATATTTTTACATATTTACAATTTAGGTATTTACATTCGAATAAAGGTCCACTTTTCTGCAGTTCGTAAATATGTACGTTTTTAAAATCATATTGCTTCACGACATTTTTAAACTGGAATATGATGGAAGCTAGAAATGTACTGATTAAAGCAAAAGCCTTTTACTGTTTCAATCAGAGAGAGAGAGAGAGAGAGAGAGAGAGAGAGAGAGAGGAGAGAGAGGAGAGAGAGAGAGAGAGAGAGAGAGAGAGAGAGAGAGAGAGAGTGAGAGAGGTGGTAATGCACAGCTAGCGTCAAGGAGAAGGTAGTTATTACGTTATGAAGATTCCAGTTCTGCTACCGACAATTAAAAAACCATTGTTTGAACTACTTCTATGAAAGCAGTTCAGTCTCCAACCCCTTGATTTGTCCAAACATAAAGCAAAACCGTGCAAGACATTCACTATATCAGGAACTTCACAAGTCCAGTTAACGTTCCTCTGTTGCCCAATTCTCACATCAGTTTGCATGCCTTCAAAGGGAGTCTGTGTTCTTCCACTCGGGGGTTAGTTGGAGCCAGTATCGAATCGAATAACCAAAGTACTCGAGCTGACAGTCCAGGGAAATCTTATTTCGTCGTACATAAAACCGTTGTGTGCGCGTATGAGGAGGAGAGGAAGGGGTGGGGAGGAGGATGATGGGAGGGGGGGGGGGGGGGGGGATATCAGAGAAAACAAAAGTTCCCTAACTCTCTTCCTTTCTAACTCGCCTCCTCTCCCTTCTCCCCATCTTTTCCCTCCCCTCCATCTCTACGTCTCTTCCGCCCTCTCCGATCATCCACCCCGGCCTTCTAACATCTCTTTCTCCCATCACTATCCATCTTTACTCTCCTTCTTTCATCTATTTCACCAGCTTACTGAATTTCTTTCTCCCCTCTGCTTCTAACTTCGATTCGGCCCGACAGCTTCCGCTGGGCGGTGCCAATTGCCACCCGATGTGTCACCAGGTTTAACAACTTCTCCCATCACATCTCCCCCCCCCCATCACTATTTCACCTTTTTTACTCTTATTTCTTTTTAACATCATATTCCCGATAACTGAATTTCTTCCCCCACAAAATGAACACTTCCCACTGCCCGCCCGACATGGCGGCCGCTGGGCGGTTCCAATTGCTTTTCACGATGTGTCACCAGGTTAATTACTTCCAGTGCATCGCAAATGCTCCCGCCCCGCCCCCACCCCCACCCCGTTCCCCTTTTACCTCCCAGTCCTCCTGCCATAACACATACATGATCTGATCGACAGCCCTCACCCCCACCCCCACAATCCCTTTCTTTCAGTATAACACATACATGATCTGATCGACAGCCCCCCCCCCCACCCCCACAATCCTTTCCTTTCAGTATAACACATACATGATCTGATCGACAGCCCCCACCCCCCCACCCCCACAATCCTTTCCTTTCAGTATAACACATACATGATCTGATCGACAGCCCCCACCCCCACCCCCACAATCCTTTCCTTTCAGTATAACACATACATGATCTGATCGACAGCCCCCACCCCCACCCCCACAATCCTTTCCTTTCTGTTTCAAGGGATTTTTGTTCCCTTCTTTGCATTTTTGTTTTATCCTGTTGTTGCTGTAAGCCGCACGCACGCGCACGCACACATGCACACACACAATCACACAAGCGCGCGCGCGCCGCGCGCGCGCACACACACACACACACACACACACACATACGCCACACGCACACGCACACACACACACACACACACACATACAAGTACAGATCCACATAGTTAGATCAACACGCAGACAGTCACATAGATCACCAGACAGAGAGACAGACAGACCGACAGTCACATACACATATATACATACGTACGTACGTACATACACACATACATACATGCATACATATATACATACATACATACATACATATATACATACATATGTGCACACACACATGCATACATACACAGGCTGTATATGTATACCGAATAACGTAGTCTTAACCTCTTTTTGTGAATTTCATCCCACACCTGTGGAGTTTCATGTTACCTTTAACGTCATACGAGGTATTTTAGGGGACCCCATGTAGATCAACTGTCTTTTTAATTTTGAACAGTACGAAGAAATCCAAATATGTATATCTGTACACGCTTTTTAAACAACGTACATTTCTGTTTCTGTACCCACTGAAATTTAGTTGGCCGCTTATTCTCATATGAAATTCATATTACGTTTATTTGTGCAAATTACTGAAGGTTTTTGTTGCATGTGAAACAAGTGTGCTTTTTCATTCAGGTTTTCAAACGTTTCTGCATGACACAAAGCAGGGCTGTGTGTGTGTGTGTGTGTGTGTGTGTGTTGTGTTGTGTGTGTGTGTGTGTGTGTGTGTGTGTGTGCGTGCGTGCGTGCGTGCGTGCGTGCGTGCGTGCGTGCGTGCGAGCGTGCGTGCGTGCGTGGGTGCGTGCGTGCATGCGTGTGTGTGTTTATTTTGTTTCGTTTTGTTTTTTTGCATTATTAACTCAAATCGAGTACATGCAGGGTGAGCAGCAACATAGTTGAAGTGACGACGCTTTTGAGATCTTCGTGTCAATGGCTTTCTGACGGCCCAAACTGCGGATACGACCATGTCACTCACTGCCTTAGAATTAGGGAATACTGGTCAGTTCAGTTCAGTGGTTTATTTAATGACTTTTTTTCATTTCCAGATGATCTCAGACATTTATTAAAAAACAAAACTACTTCCACACGCAACTTATTATCCATATTAGTAGTTTTAAAAAAAACCCACGTCTGATATATGCATATTTATATAAGTGAAATATCGTAGTGGTACACACAAAATTGTTGATCTTTAAAAAAAAAAGAATTGCATCCTGTGACTGTGAAATAACCATGGCAATTTCAGCAACGTATGAACAATATAGACAGTACTGACATTACACCGTTATTCATCTCAATACATTTCTCCTGACAGAGCGAGGTCAACACTGAGTATTCAAACAAAAGATGATGCACAGAAATGTTTTCTCTGCAGACACAAGTAATACCTTGAAAATACTTAGTGTTCCAAGTATTCAGCCTCAATTTATGAAACAATCTAACAATGTCTCTTGAGCACGATGGTAAAGAAGCCCTTTTTTTGTCTAAAATTCCGCTTTTGCAAGACTGTCTGCTAATTCATTCCACTTCTTTATACACTTACACAGTGAGATGGGACCCCACAAAAATTAATTCACATGCTGTGAGTTCTTAAAAACGATGCAGTAAATGTTATATTTCAAAAAGCAAATTTGTTCTAGCTTTGCAGCTCCAACGTTCTAGTCATTGTAAAACAGATTTGGAATCAACCGCACTATAATTTTACAGAAAGCAATTGGTGTATCATATATGTAGGTCAAAGCCTTCAGTATTGCATATAATTCTGAGGCATAGCTTGAAAACCCCTTTCCTAAATGATATGATTTCCTGACATTTACAGTTGGTATTAAAAAAGCCAGAACCACTGTCACAGGATTCCATTTCCGACACATCTGTAAACACTTTTAAATTATTTGGAAAGCTGTTTTCTAAATGTTCAACCAACTTCAGTTGAAAAAATATTCACATTATCACTTTTTCTTTAACATAGTAATTTGATTGATAGCATTGAGGTGCTGCCCAAGGAGGCACTGAGGTACTGCAGGTATACCAATGTAGGGAATAGTCCAGTTTTATTGAGGTGCTCCCAAGGAGGCACTGAGGTACTGCAGGTATACCAATGTAGGGAATAGTCTTTATTATTGAGGTGCTCCCAAGGAGGCACTGGAGGTACTGCAGGTATACCAATGTAGGAATAGTCAGGTTTATTGAGGTGCTCCCAAGGAGGCACTGGAGGTACTGCAGGGTATACCAATGTAGGGAATAGGTCAGTTTATTGAGGTGCTCCCAGAGGAGGCCCTGAGAGGTACTGCAGGTATACACATCATAAATCCACATTACATAAACACATTCGTGATTTCAGATATAAATATGACATTATTGTGGAGTGCTCATGTTTATCTTAAATTTTCATACCTGCATCATATGTTCTTTACATGACAAGTGCTCTCGAATACCATACCCTAGACTAACTACAAACTCCACAGGAAACAGCGTTATAAACAAAGTTGCCACAAACAAAACGGTCAGGCCACATGGTCTGGCGTCTTGCAGAACGCACTAACAGCACGGCCAGTACTCCCCAGAAACGAGGGGCCGCGTGCTGTGCGCCGCGAAGCGTTGTCGTCACCACTGCTCTCTCAGTCACGGCGCTCTGTACATTGGGCAGGGCGTGGGTGTCGAAAAGACACGGGCTCGAAACTTTCCAGCGCCTCTTCACGCCAGGTAATGGCAAAACGCGTACCTCCTGGGCTGAGTTACAGCACCAGGAAGACCACAATCACGTCTGCGTGGGCCGGGGCATCTGACTGGATGACCGGCCCGAGTAGCCGCCCGTTCATTAAACTAATTCTTGCTGTGAGGTCGTGCACCAAAGAATTTTCCGGCAGATTATCGACCATCCGGGATCCACTATCAAACCGCCTATTGTGCAATAACCTAATCGGATGGACAATCCTACGCCCGAACACACCACCCTTTTAGACTTCTGTTTCGTTCCTCTTTAAAGCACACAAAAAATTGTCTACCGGACATAAATGAGTGAACAGCAGTACATTTGCATCTGTACCCTTCCCCCCTTCATAAACACACGGTATGTTGCACAATCATATTCCACCTGTGTGGAGACCTATGGCGTAGCGAAACATTTTTATCGCTGGTGGGGGGGTCTAGATGACAAACATACTTAAGTCAGATTACACTGACTCGTGAATGCGCTTACGTAGTCGATTCGCTGACGGCGAAGCTATTTCCCGCATACTCGCATTGTAACGGTCCGCCTATCTTCCAGCGAACCATGCTCACGGATAAAGTCCTCATATCACGACCTTTCAGCAATCTCGTCTCGACGGCAAGAGAACGAAAATTCACCGATCTAATGACAACTGACCGACGAGACTGAAGGGAACTACCCCCCCTGGCTTCTCTCTCGCTCTCTCTCTCCTCTCTCTCTCTCAATCGCCCCTCCTGCTCCCCCTCATTCTTCCACCTCGTCTTTCTCTCATTTCCGTTATATTCGGCCAACCGGAGGCTGTATGAATAAAACAAGCAGTTATGTCTTACCCACTTACCCTCTGAAATTCAAATCGTACTTCGTTTTCCTCTCCTCTTCTTCTCTCTCTCCATCCATCTCCCCTCTCCCTCTTCGTCCTCCTCCTTCTCTCTCTCCTCCTTCTCTCTCGCCTCTCGCTCTCTGCTTTCCCGCCCCCTCCTGTTTTCCTCTCTCCCTTTCCTCCCCCTTCTCTCTCCTCCTCCCTTCCTTCTTTCTCCTCTCCTTCCCCCCTCTCTCTCTCTCTCCTTCCCCATACATAACCTCATTCGCTCTCTCACTCTCTCCCTCCTCTCTCTCCCCTTCTCCTCTCTCTCCCTCCTCCCTCTCCCCTCTCGGCTCTCCCTCTCTCTCTCTTTCCTCCCGCCCTCTCTCTCTCCTCCTCCCTCCTCCTTGCACATCTCTTTCCCTCCTCATCCTCTCGCTCCCTCTCCCGCCTCTTCCTTCGGTATCTCTCGCACGTGTCCTCGGTCAGCCGTCCTCACTCCTCACCTCTCCTCCTCCTCTCTTCTCCCTCCGCCTCTTTCTCTCTCTCTCTCCACCCTTCCCTCTCTCCTCTCCTCCTTCCCACTTCCCCCCCCCCCCCTGTCCCTCTCTCTCACACCTCTCTCATCCTCTTCTTTTCCCCTCTTCTCTCTCCTCTCATTCTTTCCCCCCTCTCTCTTCCTATCCGATCTCTCCTCTCTTTTCCCCCTTCTCGTTCACCATCCTCCTTCTCTCTTCTCTCCCCCCCTCGCTCGGATGTCCTCGCCTCATCCTGTCTTCCCTCCTCTCTTCCTCCCTCTCCTCCACATCCACCTCCTCCTCCGGTGGCCGTTCCCTTCTCTTGTCTTCTTCTCTCTCTTCTTCCTCTCTCTCCCTATCCATCCCCGCCTCCTCCTCGCTCATCTCTCCCCTCCCTCCCCCTCGTCCCCCTCCTCAGTAGTCGGCTCCATCTCTCCTCCCACTCTCGTCGTTCCCTCTCCAATCTCGGGACTCTCTCCTTCCTCTCTCTACCCGTGCCTCCTCCTCCCCCTCCTCTCTGTCTTTTCTTTTCCTCCCCTCTCTTCCATCCCCCCCTTCTTTTCTTCCCCCTCCTCTCTTTTTCCCCTCTCCCTTTTTCTTTCTCTCTCGAGGATCTCTCCCCGCGGGGTCCACCTCACGTCCTCTCATCCGCTCCTTACCTCTCTCTCGTCTCTCCTTCGGCAACACTCAGCGCCTTCCCTCTCTCGTCCTCTTCCGCCTCCTTTCCTCTCCTCTACTCTCTCTCCACGCCCCTTCTCGTTTTCCCTCTCCCCCTCCTCTCTCTCTCATCACGCATGCTCTCCCTCGCCTCTGCGCTCTCTCGCTTTTTTTTCTCCTCTCTCTTCCTCTCTCTCCCCTTCTCCCAGACTCCTCCCGTGCTCTCTCTCTCCCCTCCCTCTTCCTCCCTCTTTCTCCTTCCCTCCCTCTCTCGCCTTTTCTTGTCTTTCCCTCGGTCCCTCTCATCTACTCTTTTTATGCTTCCTCTCATCCCCCATCTTCTTCTCTCCTCCTCTCTCCTCTCCATCTCCTCTCTCTTCTCTCCCCTCTATCCATCTTCTTCCACTCCCCTCCTTCTCTCTTCTCATCTCTTGTCTCTGATCTCTCAGAGGCTGATGCACGGAAGAGGTATCACAGGTAAAAAGCATTAACAGACTATTAAAAGAAAGTGATAGACACGTTTCAATCTTTGAAAAGAAGAACAACACACACCCACACACACACCGCACCACACACACACACACACACACACCACATACAACACCGCACAGCAACACACACACGACACACGACACCCCCCACAAACACACACCACACGTACACAAAATAAATACACACACAGAGATAAACAAACAACCCACAAAAAGACAAAAACAAACCACTACAGCTACCACTCCTAATTGCAACGGCATTTTAAAGCGCAGGCTGACAAGTGATTCATTCACAAACTGAGATGCCGAAAACGCAAGTAAAAGAGTTGTTAAATCAAGATCAAGCGGTTAACACTCCCTTTCCCATCCACCCCCCCAATCCACTCCTCCGCCCCACAACACATTTCTGAGAGTATTGCTAGCATGCTACGTCTCTGAATTTCTAACATAACAGGCCGCTTTCCCCAGCAAAACAGCTATGA
>JADBJO010004939.1:0-7500 GCA_016801955.1 Conus betulinus
TGGGAAAGCTGTTTGTAGTTTGAAGAGACCGAGGTTAAAGCTGCGACGATAAACTAGTGTGTTGTTGTGTTGTTGTAGTGTGGTGTTTTTGTGTGTGTGTGGTTAGCCCGCGCGCTGCCCCCCCGCGCCGCGGCCGCCTCGTGGTGTGTTAGTGTGTGGTGTGTGTGTGTGTGTGTGGGGTTGGGGGGGGTTTGGGGGGTTTGTTGGTGTGTTGTGGTGCGTTTGTGTGGTGTGTGTTTGTTGCTTTGTGTGTGTGGTGTTGTGTTGCTGTTGTGTTTGTGTGAAAGCGAGAGGAAAAAACATGGAGAGAGTAATGTTGGCTTGTTAGTGTGTGTGTGTGGGTGTGGTTGTTGTGTGTGTGTGGGTGTGGGTGTGTGTCTGGTGTGTGTGTGTGTGTGTGTGTGTGTGTGGTTGCGTTGCGTGTAGGGGTGTGTGTGGGTGTGTGGTGTTGTGTGTGTGTGTGTGTTGTGTGGGTGTAAAGAGAGAGAAACGAGACGAGTAATGAACTAAGAAAAGCATAATTATTTAACATTATAGGTAATGTCAGTGGTGTCGATCTATCATGTGAAATATTAGTACCAGCCTTGTGCACTGTATTCTTTGCTCTCGGACAATCTAGTAATAGGTGACTTACACTAAGAATTTCCCCACATACGCATTTAACACTTTTGCTGTATTTTTGGTTCGAAGTGAATTCAAACGCATCCTATGAATTAAGGATACTACCTCTCTTGATATCGGACTTACACATTTGTCTAATTGCGTCTTGGGGTGAATGTCAGGATTTGGTCGTATACAGTTGTGATAATATTGACTATCTGTGTCTTTCAATAACCTTTTGAAACTGTTAAGAGATGCTTTATTAATCAAGGTATAACATTCTGATAGGTCTAACGGAATGTTCAGTGCAGTCGTGCCTTCAATATTTCGAGCTGCTCTCCGTGCAGCTTGATCAACCTTCTCATTTGTTGAGATTCCACAATGTGAGGGCACCCAACAGAACGTCACATTTATTCTTTTCATCGATAGGAGATGTGTCACGTAATTAATTTCTGTAATTGTCTTACAACGAATTTTTGAATTTAAAGACTGTAAGGCAGAAAGAGCTGACTTTGAGTCACTGCACAGTAAAAGTGGACAATTTTCTATGGAAGATTTAAAACATGCTTCAGGGACATCAGAATAGCAACTAATTCTGCAGTAAAAATTGACAAGTGTGTGCCAAGATAGTATAATTTCTCTACTTTTAATTTTGGTATTATAAAAGCTGCTCCTGTTCTATGGTCATCTAACACTGAGCCATCTGTAAAAATTTGAAGATGGTCCTTATATTGATTTTCCAAATGAGAATTTACATAATATTTTAAGAGATATGGTGGATCGTTTTTTTGTTCAGTTCAGTATAGTTTGTGTCATAATTTGCTTTGATTTGTTTCCATTTGGGAATGGGTGGAAGGGACGAGTTGACAGCTATATTTTACTTGGTTAATGTTGTTTTTTTTTTAAGAAGAGTAGATGTGTATGACTGAATAGATTTAGTTTGATTTTATGTCTTTTTTGCTCTTTTAGCAAAATCTGTCTCTGAATTGAGAGATACTTCATTTGTGTACAGAAACTTTTCTGTGAAAGGTTCTTTAAAACAAATTTAGAGGCAGACACTTTTCGAAATTCGTTCAAAGGTAAGATTCCAGTTTCATTATAAGTCCCAATGTTACTGCATGTGTGGGAACTCCAAGAGCAAGTTTATATGCTTTGCAGTCTACACTTTGTAACTTATTAAGTAGATGCTGTGGAGCACTAAAGAAAACTTCTTGAGCATAAATCAATCTAGAGCGCACAAGAGCCGAAGATAGGAGTGTTAAACTCTCTTTATCTTGTCCCCATTTTGTGTTGCTTATAATCTTTAGAAATTTAAACTTTTTCTTGCTTTATTCAAAATATATTCAATATGTTGGCTCCATGAGAGTTTTGATGTTAAGTATACTCCTAGGAATTTAACGGATTTTGACGTATTGTAAGGCTGACCCATTCAGGGTAATTGTGGAAGTTTCTCTGGGTCATATCCAGAGTTAAAAAGCATTAGATTTGTTTTTTTGCCTGCCGAGAGTGTCAATCCATTTTCATGTAAGAAACTACTGATTTTGTTTAATTCATACTGGTATTTGATCTTTATGTAATTTAATGATCTTAATGGTGTTTTTCTTTTCATAGTGACTTTCATCCACAGACATATGTCGTCAGCAAATTGAACTAAAACTATGTCTTTGGATAAGTCTTTTGTTATATCTGCAATTAGGATATTAAATAAAATTGGAGATAATACTGATCCTTGTGAAGAACCCCATTTCCAGTGTTCTAGTGTTGGAATATGTATGCTCTATTCTTGTTTGAATAATTCTGCTTTGAAGGAAAGCTTTGACATAGTTATACATGGTTCCATTTATTCCAATAGTTTTAAGTTTATACAAAAGTCGTTCATGCCATACTTGTTCGTACGCTTTCCTTATGTCAAAGAACGTTGCCAGGATATTTTTTCGTCTTGCGAACTGTTGTTTAACCTGTGTTGTGAGTTTTACTAGATGTTCTGTTGCTGATCTGCCTTTCTGAAAACCAGCTTGATTTATTGGGATAATTTGATGTTTGTTACAATAATAAAGTAATCTGTTTAGAACAATTCTTTCCATTAGTTTACATGCGTGCGACGTCAGGGCAATTGGGCGGTAGCTGTTTATGTTACTTCGAGGTTTTCCTTGTTTATGTATAGGAACTATAATAGAACGCTTCCATAATGAGGGCAAATTGCCGTCTTCCCAGCATTTTTGAACGAATACTGAGGTCAGTGTTAGTGTGTTAGTGTGTTCGAGTGAGTGTGTGTGTGTGTGTGTGTGTGTGTGTGTGTGTGTGTGTGTGTGTGTGTGTGTGTGTGTGTGTGTGTGTGTGTGTGCGTGGCGTGTTTGTGTATATGTGTGTGAGTGTGTGTATGTGTGCGAGAGAGAGGGAGAAACGAGAGAGAAAAACAGAGAGCGAGAATGTGCGTGCGTGCGTGCGTGCGTGCGTGCGTGTGTGGTGTGTGTGTGTGTGTGTGTGTGTGTGTGTGTGTGTGTGTGAGTGAGAGAGAGAGAGAGAGAGAGAGAGAGAGAGAGAGAGAGAGAACACGAACGAACGAATTTTTATTTTTAAGAGAGTAGTGGACTAAGCATGAATGCTTTTTTACATCCAGCCCTCTGGGCAAGAAAAAAAACACGATACATAGTGGAGAGCGAGAGAGAGAGAGAGAGAGAGAGAGAGAGAGAGCGAGAGAGAGAGAGAGAGCACAGAGGGAGGGGGAGGCAGGCGGGGAAGGGGGTGAAGGGATAGCACAGAGGGGGGGGGGAGGGGGGGGGGGGGGGTGAAGGGATAGTAAGAAAGGAAGGTGGGGGGTGGGGGGGGGGGGGGGGGGGGGGGGGGGGGGGGGGGGGGAGGAGAGAGAAAGACAACGGGACGCAGAGACTCATAAATATGCGCAGAAGGCTGTCCACAAAGAGATACACACATAGACACACAGAGATACAAACTACCAGATACATAGACTTACACAAACACAGAACCACTCCTTCACACGCATACGTAAATAAATACAGGGTAAAAACAAAACTTACATTAATATGTTTAACGTTACTTACTGTCACTGAGAGGGGTTAAAAGTTTCGAAAAAACACAACGTCCATGCACGTATATACCCCCCCCCCCCCCCCCCACCCCCCCCCCCCCCCCCCCCCCCCCCCCCCCCCGACACACAATGACAAATCAAACTCGCAGAGAAACACGCAGACAGACACATACACACACACTTACATAGCAGGTTACACACACACACACACACACACACACACACACACACACACACACACACACACACACAACACACACACACACTCACACGCACGCACGGGACTTGCACGATGTGAGACATAGACTCTTTACTGACTCCATGAAAACCTTTTTCAGAGATGTCCCACCGGACGTGATGTTTGAATTTGTGAAAGAGATTAACATTTTTCATCTGATCTAAGGTTTTACGGAAGAAAGATTTTTTAACGAAGTTTCTGGTATTTTTTTTTAAGGCGTATTTTAAAGAGGTGTGTGGATGTTTGTTTGTTTGCTTGTTTGTTTTTGATGACTTGTGAGTTGACGTCAAACGTGGTACAGCCCTGATACGGCCCTTTGCGGTCGGCTGGGCTATAAGCAACATTACCTTACCTCACTTACCTTACTTACCTTACACTTACCTTACACACACACACACACACACACACACACACACACACATCACATCATCAACACATCACATCACATCACGTCACATCACAGAGAGAGAGAGAGAGGGGGGGGGAGAGAGTAAATACACAGGGAACAGAAAACAACAAAAAGCTGCACTTCAGAATGACTTTTTTTTTTTACCATAAAATTCTGTAAACCATCAACTTAAATCATGCATATACACGCGCAAAAGTGTCGCACAAAGTCGCAAACTGAGCAGACTTCGCGTCGATGACCACGACATTCAGACAGAAAGAAAAGAGACCAATACACGAATACTAAGAGAGAAGACAGAAGAACACTCAGCGTGTAGTGAGGTCAGTGATTGCATTCATTTTCTCGACATTTTCAGCAAGTACTAAGTATTGACACAAATCAACAAATCCCATGTAAACGAGATTCAAACTTGCGTAAACAATGCCCGTGAACAAAGCCCGTAACAATGCCTATGAACAATGCCCGTTAACAATGCCCGAGTGAAACGCTCTGCAGCGACAATGAAAATGACAAACTGAAGGACAATAATCTGCACGATATTAGGCCGGTTTAAATCACGGATTGAAGCACTAAACGTGGTCTGTCTTGAATATTACGCTTACCATGTGTGTCTATAAGCGTGTACGGGGTTCTCGTGACAAAGTCCGAGTCTGACTCTCTCTCTCTCTCTCTCTCTCTCTCTCTCTCTCTCTCTCTCTCTCTCACACACACACACACACACACACACACACACACACACACACACACACACGGACGCACCTCTGGAAAATGTGACAACATGCTAAGAATGTTAACACGTTCACAACGGATGGCGGACGATGTGATTAGCACATCACACGATGTCTTTGCCAACATGACACAGACGAAAGCAACCGAGAACGACAGACGCCATTATCACTTTAACAACACTGCGGAGCGTTCACTACACCCAGCAGACGAGGCGGCGGCTGCCACAGT
The DNA here is from genome assembly GCA_016801955.1 of Conus betulinus. Classification (NCBI taxonomy): domain Eukaryota; kingdom Metazoa; phylum Mollusca; class Gastropoda; order Neogastropoda; family Conidae; genus Conus; species Conus betulinus. The sequence goes on from JADBJO010004939.1 coordinate 5,254, forward strand.
GCCGAAGAAAAACGCCAAAGCTGCGTTTCATACCCGCAAAACTCCCAGATATCTTGCCGCGAGGAAATACCAGTGAGACTGTCCAAAAAAACGACTGACACTGTACTAGGTGGGAGTTCAAAATTTTGTCTCGCATCATCTCTTTGAGGTTCTTCTTTGGCTATCTCGCCGCCGTAACTCTCCCTGCAGACAGATGTCTGGCAACTTCTTGCGATGAAGAAACGCAGCTCAGAAGATGTATTAGCGAGCGACTTTAAAGCTGCTTCCACTATTGCAGGTGCAAATGCTTCCACTATTGCAGGTGCAAATGCTTCCACTATTGGAAATGCTTCAGCTGTTGCAGGTGGGAATGCTTCCACTATTGGAAGTGCTTCCGCTATATCAGGTGGAAATGCTTCCACTTTTGGAAATGCTTCCGCTATTGTAGGTCGAAATGCTTCCGCTATTGCACGTCGAAATGCTTCCCCTATTGAAATGCTTCCACTATTGGAAATGCTTCCACTATTGCAGGTGGAAATGCTTCCACTATTGGAAATGCTTCCACTATTGCAGGTGGATGCTTCCACTGTTGGAAATGATTTCGCTATTGCAGGTGGAAATGCTTCCACTATTGGAAATTCTTCCGCTATTGCAGGTGGAAATGCTTCCGCTGATGCAGGTGGAAATGCTTCCACTATTTCTGAAATGCTTCCAATATTACAGGTGGAAATGCTTCCGCTATTGCAGGTGGAAATGCTTCCGCTATTTCTGAAAGATTTACTTCCACTTTTGCAGTTGGATCCGCTACCATTATTTCAGATGGATCCACTACCATTATTTCAGGTGGATCCGCTACCATTATTTCAGATAGATCCACTACCATTATTTCAGATGGATCCACTACCACTATTTGGATCCGCTACCTTTATTTCAGGTGCGTCTGCTTCCACTATTGCACGTCGATCGGCTTCCACTATCGCACGAGAAAATCGGTTTCATTTTCAGTTTTATTATAGCGCAGCCAATTTCTACAGACCTTTTCAGAAGTGTCACTATAAGAAGGGGGAAAATGCGGGCTGTGACTACATATGTGAAAAAAAAAAAAAACTATCATAGTAACATTAAGCAACGAACACACAATATCAATATTTACGACATGATAGCTTTCCTACTAACATTCTTACACAGGATAAACTAGAAAGGGGCCAGGCTTTTCGCTTATTTTCTTATAATCCCAACATGAAAATGTGCAACAAACTAACAAGAAACAAACAAACATTCTACGCTTAAAAACGCCGCATGGGTTAATAGACAACGACAGGATGGACAACAAGCATTCCATCTAGTCAGTGTTTACATGTCCAGTCCCTAGTCATTAGCTCACGTCAAAACAAGGTCAGATACAGCATACATTGTAACAAGAGAATACTGGAACGAAGACACAAAGGCCGTGAAATGGACGAGAGAAAATAAAAATATTACCCAAAAAAATGAATAAACAAACAAATGGATAGTTAAATAAATCAATAACTGATTAAACTGATGAATAAATGAATGAATAAACAAATAAAAATGTAAATAAATGAATGAATGAATGAATGAATAAACAAATGAATGAATGAATCAATCAATAAATGAATAAATGAATGGATGAATCAATCAATCAATCAATAATAAAATAGAGGCAGAGTCGAAGAGAGTGGCAGAAAAAGATGAAATCACTAGCACAGAATTTTCAGACGGCATGGATGCAGCTCATGCCGAAAGATCCGGCATCCCCTAAGGAACTGCAGGAGACCAAGGTTAAGGGCGAAAAAAAAAAATCATCAGATAACATGGCTTGTTTCCTGCATCTGCCACAAGTCCCTTGGTAACGAGTGGTCCAGTGGATGATGCAATCGAATGCGAAGCCCAAGTTCCTGGTTCGAGTCCCGTACTGGTTTTTTTTTCCCCCTTGTGCTTCCCAAGGGGCCTCAATTAGTCTGAGTGCCAGTCTTTTCGGACGAGACGATAAATCGAGTCTTCGGCGCAGCGTGCACTTACCGCATGTCAAACAACCTGTGGCAACAAGGAAGTTGTGTCCGATAGAATTCTGTAAAAAAAAAAAACCTACTTTCCGTTGAAAACACGCGCAGGCAGGCACGGGGGGTGGAGAGAGAGAGAGAGAGAGAGGGGGGGGGGGGGGGGGGGGGAGCGCGATGACGATGGCGCCCGGGGCCGGGGGTAGCAACCTAAACGGGTTTCAAAGGATGACTGGAAACAAGTGAT
>JADBJO010004939.1:22500-30000 GCA_016801955.1 Conus betulinus
GGGCATAGCAGATGGGACAGACAAAACAAAAGCAAAACGAAAAAAAAAAAAAAAAAAAAAAGGAAATTATATTCAGTTTCGTTAGATCTCTCTAATTGTACACGACATTGATGTGCTTTACCTGTCTGCATTACAGAGGTGAGACGTGTCTGTCTGTATCACAGAGGTGAGACGTGTCTGTCTGTATCACAGAGGTGAGACGTGTCTGTCTGTATCACAGAGGTCTGTATCACAGAGGTGAGATGTGTCTGTCTGTATCACAGAGGTGAGACGTGTCTGTCTGTATCACAGAGGTGAGATGTGTCTGTCTGTATCACAGAGGTGAGATGTGTCTGTCTGTATCACAGAGGCGAGACGTGTCTGTCTGTATCACAGAGGCGAGACGTGTCTGTACTGCATCACAGAGGTGAGACGTGTGTCTGTACTGCATCACAGAGGTGAGACGTGTCTGTCTGTTTGCATCACAGAGGTGAGACGTGTCTGTCTCACAGAGGTGAGACGTGTGTCTGTCTGTTTGCATCACAGAGGTGAGACGTGTGTCTGTACTGCATCACAGAGGTGAGACGTGTCTGTACTGTATCACAGAGGCGAGACGTGTGTCTGTCTGTATCACAGAGGTGAGACGTGTGTGTCTGTTTGCATCACAGAGGTGAGACGTGACGTGTGTCTGTCTGCATCACAGAGGTGAGATGTGTCTGTCTGTATCACAGAGGTGAGACGTGTCTGTGTCTGTATCACAGAGGTGAGATGTGTCTGTCTGTCTATCACAGAGGTGAGACGTGTGTCTGTACTGCATCACAGAGGTGAGACGTGACTGTACTGCATGCATCACAGAGGTGAGACGTGTCTGTTTGCATCACAGAGGTGAGACGTGTCTGTGTTTGCATCACAGAGGTGAGACGTGTCTGTCTGTATCACAGAGGTGAGACGTGCCTGTCTAGATTACAGAGAGGTGAGACGTGTGTCTGTCTGTATCACAGAGGCGAGACGTGTGTCTGTCTGCATCACAGAGGTGAGACGTGTGTCTGTACTGCATCACAGAGGCGAGACGTGTCTGTCTGTATCACAGAGGTGAGACGTGTGTCTGTCTGTATCACAGAGGTGAGACGTGTCTGTCTGTATCACAGAGGTGAGACGTGTCTGTCTGCATCACAGAGGTGAGACGTTTGTCTGTCTGCCTTGTTTTTTGTTGTTGTTTTTGTTTTTTGTATTGTTTTATCTAACCATTAATTTCGACTGCCTCGCGTGTTCTATCTCTTCTTCTTCTATCTGTTTTTTTTTTATATTTAAAAAAAAAAAAAAAAAAAAAAAAAAAGCATGTCTTTCTTCCCAAATCGGCACTTTTTCATTATAATGTTATATGATGGTACTTGTGTGAACATAAACTTCAGAAAAAGAACTTAGGGAGAAAAACTGAAGTGCAAAATCATCTAATAATCTTCTGACACTCACATGATGACGCGCATGCTGAGAATCCAGCATGCCTAACCTACCCTGAAAATGACGAGAAACACGTTCTGTCATTGAAATCTCCCCTAGGCAAATTGTAACCATTTTTGCAAGACAACAAACAATTGGTGGAAAACACTCCAGCAGAACAATACCATTTTTTTTTTTTTTTTTTTTTTTGCCATTTAACATGTCAGATATGGAGAATCTGTGGGCCACATGAAACTGTACCCTATCTTTGCCAATAACAAATAACGTTTTCAGCCTGATATGGTTGTTCGTGGTCGGCTCAACCATAGCAGCATGAATCGAAATAAAGCGTTTATTTCATCAGTTAATAACTAATCTCTCGGAATTGTCAGATTGACATCACCGTGGGGCTGGAATAGCTCAGTTGATAGAGAGCGCCGGACTCGTGATCCTGGGGTTGCGGGTTCGAATTTCGGTACAGGGGGATTTTCCCTCGGAGTTAACATTGTTTCTGACTCCATTCCGCATATAGTCCTTCGACTGAGGTCTCTGTGTGTGAACGCACGCACAACAGCTTGCACACACGTAAAGTCCCATCACCAACTTTCGGAAGAGAAGGCCAGTTTGGCCATTGGTATGGATGGCACGTTACGCGTAGCATGCACCTTCCCCGATGATGGAGTATGGCTACCTTAATGGCGGGATGATGAAAAACGGTCATACACACAAAACTCCACTGCCTGTCTATGTAGGCAGTGTCCGCAGGAGTATCAGCCTGCGTAGGCACAAAGAAAGAAAGAAAAATAAAAAAAGAAAGAAAGAAACAAAGAAAGAAACAAAGAAGAAGAAGATATCAGCGTGACTCATGCCAGGTGCATACACATTGCTAGCAAGGCAAAACACTCCTCTCGCTCGCCTCTTTTTTTTTCTCTTAACTTTTTCGCAGACTTATAAATGCTTGCACAACCAGAAAATACAGATTTAAACACATCAACAAATGTGTTATGGAAAAAAAAAAAAACCTGAAATGAATTTACGCATGAAAAAAACCAGTCATTTCCATACAGTTTTGAAAGGAGCCCACTAATAGTTTAGTGGAGAAAAGATTATGATTAAAAAAACAAAAGGAATAGCCCTCCAAATGTAAGAAAACAGTAAACAAGATCACAATTCCAAGAAAACAGTACACAAGATCACAATTCCATTCTTCAAATGTTCGGCCACGTGGCTTTTTTCAAGAGAAAAAAACAAACAAACAAACAAACAAAACAAAAACAAAAAGCAAAAAACAATACAACTACGTAATGTCCATCTTTGGCAACTGGACAAAGCAAAGAATTGACGTCATAAATATAGTGCACAAGTTCTGACATCATGTGTGATGTCATCAACAACAAATAGGGGTGGGCGCAGGGGCAGGGGAGGGGGGGGGGGGGGGGGGGGGGTGTCAATCTGAGGAAGTAACTGAAAGACACAATTAAAAAAAGAAATTCATTCTGAGGAACAAGATCAGAGACGCAATATTTTATGATGTCAGAACTTTTGTAATATATTCATGACGTCAATTCTTTGCTCTGTCCAGTTATCAAAGATGGACATTACTTAGTTGTATTGTTTTTTGTTGTTGTTTTTTTCTCTTGAAAAGGCCACGTGGCCGAAAATTTGAAGAGTGAAATTGTGATTGTGATTTAGTTCTACCATTACCAGTGCTAACCACCGCTCCATTAATTAACACGCCTGTGCTCACCATTTGTTCTCTTTCTCTTCGAAGACAAATCTGAAATAAAGTAGATAAGACCTAGATAATAAGTAACGAACAAAGAAATCTGCTTTTGATTTTTCTTGACAATCCATCCCTAAGATTCCAAATTAATGCTTGGAACAGGACAGACAAGAGTCCTTTTGTTCTGGGAGCCTTGTGTCTGCGTCGGTGCTAGGTGCATTAGTACTGACGGCTACACCACTTTTAGATTATGGGCCAGACATTTTTCACCACTAAAGCAAAAGTTGCCTTCTTCCCTTTTTGTTTGGTATTTTCAAAAGTTATAAAGTTTTACGGATTTTCCTTAGCTTGCATTAAACAGATTCAGAAAGCATTAAAAAAAAAAAAAAAAAAAAAAAGTTGCTTGGTGTGGCTGCTGATAGAAATACTCATTTGATTAATTATGAACATGTAAACAGCATTCCTCATTTACAAGTGAAAAATATGTACCAATACAGAAATTTCATTTCAGTATTTCATAAATCAAAACTTGATGCCTTAAAAACTGAATATACGAACGAACCAAAATGCACTTGTGGAGAACGAAGAATAACCAGCAAGCATCTGCTGTTTGACTGTTTACCTGTTCAAGCTCATTTGCCACCGTTTTCAGGCATGTCTTTGTGTGATGTCTTTTCAGATTTAAAGTTTGCCTTCAGTGTTGCTTTTTTCTTTAATTTGTAGTGCAGTTAAGCGTTTACTTTAAGATTATTTGCAGGTATGTTGTAGGGATGCTTAGAGGGACACTCATGAACTCTCTCTCTCTCGTAAAAAACTGAAGTACAAGTACACTACATTAAACAGACGTTGTCGTCACCTAAACGATCCTGTTGGCGGAAGGTCACAGCACTGTTATCATACAGCGGTGCCGGCGTCTCCTTTGTTTTAATTCCTTCGCGTGTTACGAAAAGCAAACAACAAACAATCAAAAAGTTGAAAAAGATGGAAGTGGCAGTCTCCGAACTTTACCAGCTTTTAATTGGAGGCGACAGAAAGTCTCCTACCGTCAATGAGTATGTAATTGAACACCATCGTGACAGAAAGTCTCTTACCGTCAATCAGTATGTAATTAAACACCCATCGTGACACAAAGTCTCTTACCGTCAGTCAGTATGTAATTAAACACCATCGTGGCTCAAAGTCTCTTACCGTCAATCAGTATGTAATTAAACACCATCGTGGCTCAAAGTCTCTTACCGTCAATCAGTATGTAATTAAACACCATCGTGACAGAAAGAAAGCCTCGTGACACAAAGACCGTCATGAGTATGTAATTAAACCACCGTCAATGAGTATGTAATTAAACACCATCGTGACACAAAGTCTCTTACCGTCAATCAGTATGTAATTAAACACCATCGTGACAGAAAGCCTCTTACCGTCAATGAGTATGTAATTAAACACCATCGTGACACAAAGTCTCATACCGTCAATCAGTATGTAATTCAACACCATCGTGACACAAAGTCTCATACCGTCAATCAGTATGTAATTAAACACCATCGTGACACAAAGTCTCTTACCGTCAATCAGTATGTAATTAAACACCATTGTGGCTCTCTTATCTGTCTGGTCTAGCGTTCTTTCAAACATAGCCCGATTTACCTTACATCCTTGAAAAAAAGTTATAACCAATTGATACATTCGAGCCTGTCAATTTTCGCTTAGCTTTTTCAGTTTTCGTCTCCGAAGTGCAGACGCTCATCGGGGAGCAAGGTCAGACACTCACCCAGTGGACCCAGGTCAGACACTCACCCAGTGGACCCAGGTCAGACACTCACCCAGTGGACCCAGGTCAGACACTCACCCAGTGGACTCGATCTGCCTGCTCTGTCGGGTCCAGCTTCTCCCCTCAGAAGGTCGTGAACAAGCTCAGAATCTGCGCAGCCCTAACTGCCCCTTCAGGGTGGACCAGAGAGGATTGGATTATTGCGCTTGAAACGGACCATTCAAATCGCTGATCCCTCTGTCGCAGCCATCCAGCTTCTGCTGTTGGTCTTCTGCCAGTTTAAAGATGTTTCCGCTTCTTCGTCATGTCCTTCAGATCTCTCAGATCATTTTGCTTCCTGTTCCACTTATTGAGCTTTGGAACCCATATCCTCGCAGAGTGGTTTTAGAGTGATCACGATTTCAAGATGCTTAAGTTCAGAGAGAGAGAGAGAGAGAGGAGAGAGAGAGAGAGAGAGAGAGAGAGAGAGAGAGAGAGAGAGAGAGAGAGAGAGAGAGAGAGAGAGAGAGAGAGAGAGAGAGAGAGAGAGAGAGAGAGAGAGACTGATAAACAGACAAACAGACTCAAAAGTCATCATCACCCAGTGACAGAGCTTTTAGGCTGTGCTGCCGACTATTCTTATCTGATCTTGCTATAATCTCATCTTCTACTGACATACTTTGAAAGACCACAGCACGGTGACAACAACAACAAAGAGAAAAGAGAGATAATGCTTAAGTGCACTAAGTTGATGTATTATTAGTCAGGTAACACACCAAGGTTATCTCTGCACTCATACACGCATATGCACACTCATGCGCCCACCAAACTTTCACCTCTCTCTGGGAATGGGATGTCACGCATTCGTTTCTCTCCTAACACGAACTGAGAACAAGAAATACAAATTTCTATGCTACTTATAATCAAACATGAAAATCCAATTACACAAAATGAACAAATCAACACATAAAAGATCAATACTTCCTAATCCCGGGGTCAGATTCTCAGCACTGCTTTGATGGTGAAGCCCTTGGTTGACTGGCTCCAGGTAGTCAGGACTGGGGTCCTCGGTGTTGGCCCGTCTCTGGGATCTTCCCTCAGTTTTATAGGGTGCAAACAAGGATCCCCCTTCAGGACATGCCTTTTGTCCATGCTGCTGCTCTCACGCCCTCCTTTTCACAAGTACCCTGAATTCTCCATTCGTCTACTGTCTTCTACACATGACATTACACACGTCCCTGGGCCTACCTTACTGGTTAGCAAACAAACGACGTGTCACGGCAAATGGATCATCTAACATTCCCTAGCGTCGCGGGTAGGGGGACTCGGCGTTTGGGGTAACACTCTTGTATACACACACATTCACACGTGTTATATGTGGAGACATGTTTTTCGGAGGTGGGGGTGGGGGTTGTAGTTGGTTGGCAGGACGATAGTTCCGCGTCGCGCACCACACGCATTCGACCACCTGACAATAGAACGGCGGGCTTATGCGTCATTGCCCGCCGCTGCGGCAGCTGATGGAACCCAGCTGACTGTCCACAAGTACGCCTCTCTCAATGACTGTTGTGTGTCCTTATACAGTCGGGGGACTCGGGGGTAGGCGGTGGTTCTCTACTACAACATGATGGGTGCTTTTGCGGTATGGTGGGTGATGGGGTGAGGGGGCGTGTCCGTCAGCTGTGCGTAGGTGGCTCTTGGACGCTGGGGGGGACGTGGTCCTAGCAGTGTTACGGTCGGGGGAGGGGGGTGGTCCCCCGGGTCCCTCCTCTCAGTATCGTGGAAGTGCCTAATCCCCTAGCTACCTTAGTATGCTACTGTCTCGCCCTGACCACGGGGTTCTGTTCCTTGGCTTGATCACGTTCGACCATGTTTCTGTGGGTAAGGGCAGGGGCGCTGTTAATGGGGTCTATTAGCTATGGTATAAGACAACAACTCCCTTGTGGCCTGTAAGCGTTTAATGGCCATTGTGTTGATGAAGTTTCACGGGGGCCCTGATGACAAACAGGGGGACATTCGTGGGCGTGCAGTAATCTGCAGAGAGACTATAAGGGGACCTTTACAATTTTGAGGGGAAACAAATAATGACATGAAGACTGAGCAACAGTAGAGAGTTAAGCCAATTGAGCAGGAGCTTTATGTGAAGTTGCGGGTGGTGCGTGTGCGGGTGGGGTTTAGTGGCATGGATAGAGAGGGGGGGGGACGGAATCGAGGAGGGAGTGGGGATGAGATGAGGCAGGGGAGAGTAGTGGGGGGTCGTTGCTGAGTGAATGGTCGGACTAAAGTGCCTGAGATCTTGTCGGTTTGAGGTAGGTTGTGTTGGAGGGCTGGGATTGGAAAGACGTTTGCTGGTGAGGAAGGTGTGTGACAGTAACAGGGTGGCGGTGGGGGGGAGGGGTGGGTCGTGATTATGAACGGGGAAGTTCCCCAAATGGGGGAGGCGAGGCGCAAAAAATAAATAAGAGGTCCGGGGTTGTTGTGTGGGGGGGGTACGGGTAGGGGTAAACTTCGGGCTGGTCTCCCGCTTCTTCGTGCTGTCGGGCGGCGTCGTCGGGCGGGGGGAATGTCCACGGTGGCTCACAGGGGTTGTTCGCAATTTGGACGGGATCTG